>BQKZ01004568.1:12065-47298 GCA_036244855.1 Temnopleurus reevesii | reverse complement strand
GTCACAGCTGAGATCCTAGTCTATCCTCAACTCAATCCAATTGTCTTTATTGGAGCAGTGGTGGCGTTTCTAGGTGCTTTGCTGTGCTTCTTAGTCATCGTTTCAATCAAGTAAGTATAAGAAATAAATTATTACTTGTAAATGAATGAGCCCGTTCTATAATACCTATCAGTGGAGGTTGCTACATTACTTTTTGAAGCATTTGTCTAGTCGGGCAAGCAAAATCAGAGATGTCTGAAAATCACTTGCCCGAATAAAATTTCACTTGCCGACACAAAAAACAGCAGTGAAATAGGATGCTTTCGCAATATGATAGCTTTATAGTTGGGAAAGGGCGCTCTGTTGTGATTTTTAACTCTTACCTTTGAACTAGAATGTCAGCAGTTCAAATCCCACCCATGGGGTTAATTTCCTTCAGTAAGATATTTATCAGCACTTTGCTGCACTCAACCCAGCTGAAAATGAGTACCTGGCAGGAATTATTTCCTTGAAATGCTCGAGTGCCTGAGTGGCTAGCTAGTATCAAGCACAGTAGAATATATGCATGTAATGATTGTATTATAAGATGGATATATTATTATTATTATTTTTCAATTTACCAAACCGGGATCGGATTGACCCAGTTTTGTATTAATTTGTGAGAATTTTAATGATTTCCCACAAGATGTGTTAAATAAGAAGCTTTATTTGTGCATTGTCAAATTTCTTTGTTTGGCAGAAAACTTCGCAAGAGGCAGCTCTACCGGATCGAAGCTGCCTTCTGTCTTCCAGTGGCTATCTTCTACCTGGTCTTCGCTGCTGGCCAGAGTGCGCCCTCGATGTCAACGGGATGCGCAGTGGTAGCCGGAATCCTCCATCTCTTCATCCTCGTCTCAGCGTGTTCCATGGTCGCCATTGCAGCTAAATTCTATGACACATCTCGACGCAAGGCGGTGGTATCAAAATGGTTCGCCTTCAACACGTTAGTGCCAGCTTGGGGTAAGAATACTTATTTCTTCACTCTTTACTTAAATGCTCAATGGCTTCGTTTTATTTTATTCTTTTAAATTTGACAGATTTTATGTTTTTTATCCAGATGGTCAATGGGTTCATTTTGTTCGATTTTTCTTTTGATTTTAGACATTCATGATTTTTACCCAGATGCACAATGGATTACTTTGTTTGACTTTATTTCATCTTTGCTTCACACTTTGAATGTCGCTGTAAATGGCTGTTAATAATAATAGTAATCATGAATCTTATAATAGACACATTCAATCCTAATTAGATACTTAAGGAGCTCAGAGGAAATAAATGGAAGAAAAATGAGATGTGATGAATGTCAAAAAGCACCCTTAAACAAATAAATTCTTAGTCTTAATGTGTAATTGGAAAATGATCTTTATTCTTAATCATCTGAATAAATTGCACCATACATATCAAATGAAGCTTGATCCGGTGTTCAACTGGAGCCTGTAAAATTTTCTCTATTTAGATTGTGAAATATATAAAATACTTTTTATGCAGAAATAATTGTTTGTTTGTATGTAATATAAATATATGTTGTTGAGACATTTAGATCTGTGTGTTATAAAAAAATAGTTAAATAAAATAGTTGTTTTCATGAGATTTCTGTTTTCTAATATGCTTGAAATGTATCTAAAATACTGATTTCATATTGGCATAACAGCCTTCCTCTTTCTAATCAATAATATTGTACTAATGCATGATCCAATATCCTCTGTTGTGGGGAAAACTACACTGGCTTCCCATTAGATCCTTAACCAAGTTTGAATTGCTCATTCAATATAAAGCTGAGAGATCATTGCGTTCTAGTAAAAGATCACAGTTCACTGTACCTAAAACAGCTACAAAATCATTCTCACATGCCGCATCTGTCTTATGGAATAGCCTGCTAAATTACCACACATATACACCATAGGACAACTTCAGAAGTAACCTAAAGGCACATCTCTTCAAAATCCGATAACTTCAGTTATAATCCCACTTCCTCTGACTTCTTCCTTGTTTCTATATCCCGATTTTGTTATGTACTATATAAGAATGTTTCATTATAACTATTATTATTTTTCATTTCAATAGCTGTCTCCGTTGTGATTGTATGTGTGACTGTAGCACCAGCGCCAATTGTCTACCAGAATTCAATTCCAAGGTATGTAATTACCTTTTGTAACTTGTTTTAAATCTTTGATGCATTAAACTAGTACACTCTCCGTCATGACCATTGAACATGAATCTACTGTTTTGTGAATTATGGACATGAGATATTTTTCATAACAAAAACAAGAATGGAGAAAAGAATAGAAACATCCAAGGAAACTGTAGTCTGTCAGGCTGATCTTTTAAACTGCTGTGATAAATTGCCTGAAAAATGTTCCTGAATGATTGATATTTACTCAAGTCACAATTCAATTCCTAACATCAAACATAGTTTGATAATTTGATCAGCCACACGTTCTTATCAATGTTTGATTATCACTGTTTCCTCTTTTGTATTGTTCGCTTAGATAAATGATGATGGGTATGAAAATGTTTATTAGATTATTAAACAATAATGTAAATTAATATTTTAAACTTTATTTATCTTTCTCAGATGTTTCCTGAATGCAAGCAATCCCTATGCTCTAATCTTTGCTCTGCTGATCCCGATGGTAGCCTGTCTGGTCGGAACAGCCGTCATCTTCTTCATCACCAACCGCAACATTGTGACACAGGACACTAACACTGCAGCCAACACTGAGGGCGCTAAAAAACCCTGGGCGTGGCTGACAACGGGTCGCATCGCTCAGATGACTTTCATCTTCATTCTCTGCTATGTAACATGGTTGTTCCTGTTGTCTGTCGTGTACAGCGTTTTAACCGAGCTACAGTACATCTTTGGCGTGGTTGCAATCATTCAAGGCATAGCCTTTCCCATAGTCTTGTGCGTCCTCGATACGGATGTGAAGTACGCTACGATGGCCGTCTTCGGCAAAGGAAAGGACAGCACGAGGTCTTTCAAACCATATTTCTCCGCGTCGCAGTGGCATTCAAACCCCGACATCGTCCCGGAGAACGCCCCCAAGCAATTTCTGGACGATTCTCAGCGGACGAGTACGCTGACGCGGCAGAACTTCGATCCGACCGTGATACCGCTGTCAGATACGGAGCAGCGGAGGATGAGCAAAGATAACGGTCATGTTAATCCCGTCGCAGAGCAGAGCGTGGAAGAAATTGAGATGAAGGATATAAAAATAAACGGCGCTGCCGATTACTCGACGTATGAAGAGCCTATAGGAAGTCTCACGCCTTCTCCGATGCTAGGTAACCATAGTACTGAGAAAGAGAATGGGCATGTTAACAGAATAGCAGTTGAAGCCGATATTGAATTTTAGATGAATATGAAATTATAAATCCAAATTGACACCCCAAATGTGTTGCGGGAAGAGATTGTGGGGGTGTTGTTCAAAATCAACTGCAAATCAACTACAACTATGCAAATTGTAACACGTATTTTCATTCGCGCACAGTATGCGCATTTAACAAGGCGTGCATAAAACAATGATTTTGATTGGCACGTTCCGATCAACTGCAAATTGCGATCAATAGCAACTTTTGAGCAACATCCCCTATGTTTTGGAAATCCATAAATTTTGTTATGATTTTATCATATTTTACATATACAGGGTCATAGTTGGTGTTGTAGTTTTGTATCCAAGTAGCTGGTTTTGAATCAGAAATTTTTTAGAAATGAAATAATCATGGAAACTGAAATAATTCAAATTTTTATTTAGTAGGACAATCATATTAATCACCAATCAAATATATATCACAATCTATGTATTCCTGCTGTTGTCTTTCACACATTTTGATGTTAACTTATCATAAAGGTATCCTTTTGAATCACTTGCATGAATGGCAAAATTCAACATGAGTACCATGAAATTGTAGCGTTTTTGTTTCAGTTAATTCCCCCTGAACAAAGAGTCATGTTGAATCGTGTACAATTAGGGCTTCTATGTGACTGGATGACTTGTTCAGATCATTGACTTGTAATGGTATGGAATGAGTGTAAAGAATTTCTTTCATTTTAAAGATCTATTTTTTACTCAGTTAAGTGAAACAGTAATTCTGGATTGACCAACTTGTTCATATAGAAAGTATTCTTTTTCTTGCTTCGTAGTACAGGGAAACCTCATTACAACGAGCTCCTTGGGACCATAGAAATTTCCTTGTTATATCAGGTACCTCATTATTTCAGGGATAAAAACAATGAATATAAAAAGAATGGGGTCTGAAAAATTTCCTTGTTATACAAGGTATCTTGTTATATCCTAGCTTGTTATATCGAGGTTTTACTGTATACAAATACATTTAATTTTGGAAGGAAAGAGAAAAGTGCTGATGTTGTTTTCCACAATCTTCTGTAATATTTAACACACAAATTTATCACTTAATTTACTTTATCAAAATAATTCATGCTGCAACGGTCATTTTTAGTCAATAGATTTCCATTGGCATTGACTGTATCTTACTGATTTTTTCATAAATGATAAATTTCCATCTGGTGCTATTGGTTTGGCTTATATCTTTCATATGGTTCTTGAAAGAAGATATTTATTTTCATTTTTGCATGTATTTTTTTTTCATTTTTGCACCATTCAATCTGTGCTCAGTGGTATACCAATATTTGTTTTTAGGCATTTTTTATAAGATACAGTGGAACCTTGCTATGGCAAGGTCGGATGTAACAATGCAATTTTTCTACATATGTATTTTATATATAGATACAAATTTGCAAATGGTTTGAATTATATTTATTAGAATTATATGTATTTCAAATTAATTACAATAACTATCGGATAGAACTTAGTCTGGTCATGATTCACACCTAAAATGCCGTAATGTTATTTTTTTTTGGTCCCAGCTTTGGATATGTTGTTGCATACCCTGATATTATAACATTTCTGATAAAGTTCACTTTCATAGACCAGAAACATTCTTATAACAAGGCTTCACTGTATTTATTTATTCTATTTATTCACATTAAAAAATCAGTTAAAGGCTGTTTAACATGTGGTCCCCAAATTTTTTTCATGCACAAGATACTTTAATGTAATGATAAAAGAAATTGAACTGTAAAACTTTTCAAAGATATTCCTGTATGGAAGAGATATCTTCAAGATAAATCAATTTCTGAGTATGAAATTGCAATATTTGAAAATTTAAAATTAGATAAAATATCTCTAGCATTTGTTTAAAAATAAAAAATCCTTCAACACATATGCAACAACAATCGATAGGTGACTGTACTGAAATCTGTGTTGATAATTCAATCCTAGTTATTATTAATCATAAAAACATTTATACTGTATTTTATGTTGTATTTATTCCTCCTCATTATTAGGTAGCAGTTTAAAAAGATTCTTATCAATGCACATCCATATATTGCTATACATTTTACTTACTTATTTACTGGGGGTGTCTACATGGATATGATTCATGCGATAAAGCAGAACCTTATGATGATTTCGTTGGGACAAGAGAAATTACCTTTTTATATAGAAACCTCCTTGTGTGAGGGCCAATATAAAATAGTATACAAAGAGATGGGGCCACAAGAAGCTCATTGTCATTGCAAGTTTGTTATGTCAGATAGTGCTCTTTATATCAAAGTGCATATCTGCCAACTAGTCAGATTTTATCTCATTAAAGATTTCTGTTGTTGGAGGAAACAAAATCTGATTTTGTTATTGAAAAATTAGATTTTTTGAAAATATCAGTACCTTACTTTCATGTATGTTTTCTGAGGTTTTGAGTAAGGGTAAGTTTTTTGCAGTCTTTATGCATGCATGTAAAATAAAATTTTAGTATGAGAAAGATATTTCGTCTCATAAGGTTGGCAGGTAGGTAAATTGCCATCTTGTCCAATGCCATCTCGTCCAATGACCGTTTCGTCCAAACGCGCTTCGTCCAACATTACTTCGTCTATAAACATTTTGTCCAATATCCTGTTCGTCCAATAGCCATTTTGTCCAATAACCATATGGTCCATCTCCATGCCTATTCGTCCAATCATCATGTGGTCTAGTCCTACTTCGTCCAATTACCGCTTTGTTTAGTGTCACTTTTTCCAATCATAGATTGTCCAGATTGGACGAAGTGATGTTAGCCCAAATGGCTATTGGACGAATTGATTATTGGACCAAACGTTAATGGACAAAATGGCTATTGGACGAACAGGATTTTGGACTAACTGGTTATTTGACAAAGTGGCTATTGGACGAAATGAATATTGGACAAAACGGTAATTGGACGACCTAATGTTAGACGAAGCGCGTTTGGACGAAAAGGTCATTGGACAAGATGGGGATAAACCGGCAGGTATGGGTGAAAACGTATTTGCATTTTGCAATGATGCCTTGTGCTCCAAGTAAAAGTTGTTCATGGAAAATGATTTTGTTCCAATAAATCATATTTTTGAAAACTATTTTCGACTTGTATTAATTGTATTAAATCATACTAAGAGGAAGAACAATGTAATTTATTTGGCATTATCAACCTGACCCTAGAAAAAACCTAGAGTTATATGTCTGGGACCTGAAAATTTTGTTTCCATTGGCAATAATTTCCTTCAGAAAGAAATCTATCCACACTAGCCACTCTTATCCAGATGGTACTGTAAAAGTGGTTTCTTTCGCATCCAGAAACTTTCGCGGTTTCCATCGCTGGCAACTTTTTCTCGTGTGTTTAAATTCGCGGTCGGAAAAATTTGTGAATTCAGTCTGCAAAAACTGGGTTTTTTCACATGAATATCCAGTTATAATGAAAAGTGCTCGTACGCATACACATGAATGATTTTTTTTTAATTTACAATGACCGCACAGGATTTCACTTACATTTGTAACAAGCAACGAGTTTCGGACATTTCCTTGCGTGGTTAATTTGGCGTGTTTTTCAAAACATTTTTGCATGAGCTTAATTTCGCTGTTCAATATCAAAACGCGAAAAGTGCAAATTTAAAACCACCACGAAAGAAACCACTTTTACAGTATTTGAGTACTAGTAAGAAACGAGTCTTGTGTCAGTTTAGTGACCCGTGTCCTAATTCTGAAAACTCATTTTTTACGTTGGCAAGATTATGACACGTTATTGGTCAATACTTGCGCGAAGTTCATGAAGCTTGCGCAAAATTCATGATGCTAACGTGAAGTTGAAGGAGACCTATGCACGCACCAATAAAAAGAACTTATTACCTGCAATTAATGCTTCAGACATAGATCATTTATTTTTCTTCCTGTTGAAGATTGTAGTTTTCAAAATTTTGACTTGGGTAATAATGATGTGAGCAGTTTGGGCTGTTACAATAGTATGTAATAGGGTGTGTTATGAGAATCCATTGTGCTTTTCAGTAGTCATGTTCCATACAGTGATAATTCTGGAATTAAAATATGGTTAAAACAGACCATTATAACACATTCTTACACACACACACACAGACGCAACCACCTTTCAATAACATTCTCAAATATGCAAATAAAAAAGATAAGAGAAACAACCTTTTCACAAGAAACAAACTATAATTTCATACTGAATGAATCTATCAAAAAATGACAATTCAATTATAATGAATGATAAATTTCATGCATCGATCTTCAAAATCGAAGATAAAATATGGAGCTGATACAGCTATTCAAATGTTCATATTTCAATGTAACTTTGCTAAATATAGGTTTGGCAAAAAAACATTTCACTAAATAACTAATCTATTCAATTTTCTTTAAAGGCATAATTCATAGCTGTCAACATGAGACAGTGGAAATTAGTAATAATCCTCCAACAAATTAGTAATCTTCACACATTATACATTGAAATATATGGTACTTATGTTGTCAAAATTAGTAATCTCTTGTGAATTTCACACAAAACAATACAAATTTATCCCCAAAATTAGTAATAATTACTAAAAATTAGTAACAGTTAGCAGCTATGATAATTGAATATTGTTTCAGTTTCAAAGATATGCATATGGTCCCTCAAAAAATATTTCTAACATATAATCTCTAACATATCACATATTACCACTGTGAAAGTCTCAGATCGCATGACCTCAGATCATTATGATAACCGAAAATATTTAAAAGAAATTAATTGAACTGGGAGTTTGAACCGGAGATCATTTTTTTCCAGTGACAACAGTCACTGAAATTGGGCATCAGACCTGACACCTCAATCACAAAAAAAAATCAGGTTTTAACCATTCTAAAATATTTCGGATTTTATCATGCTTGATAACAATGTTGTGAGGTCATAGAAGACTATCCACGTGTTAGTTTCCCCATATTTTTTTTTTTTTTACAAACTTCTAAATATGTCAAATGTGTAACAATGTCTTTATCTTAAAAAAAAAATAGTATTGGTGCAAATTTCCTAATATCCATTCAAATCTGTTTGACATGAACTTTTCATCAGTTTTCAATGTAAGTACTAATATACAAAATCTTATAATAAATACACTTGATAAAAGAGAACATTACTATTTCTTGCTCTAATGCAAGCAATATAAGGGATGTTCACTGTGAATGATACACATGTGTGGCCTATTGGTTAGAGCATTTTGTCAATTGACCAGAAGGTCATGGGTTCCGATCACAGCCGAGTCATTCCCTGATAGTTACAAGCAAACCTTTCTGCCAGGCATTCCACATTCCAGAAAGATAGGGGCAAGTACATGAATGGAGCTACCAGTTTATAATCAACGTAGTGTCATCATATATGTCACTTGTTTTTATATGTACTTCCACTGTCTAAATACTGGGCAGTCATTATAACCTTTATGGTCGATCGTGCCCAATGACAGTACATACATGGGGTGTTGCTAGAAAGTTGTGCTCAATTACAAGTTGCAGCTGATCATTGCTTCGTATGCATTGGTTAAAAGAAACAATTTGCAATTAATCACAACTTTCTGGCAGCACATAATTTGGATATAGGAATAAAACATTTTATGATAGAGACAACGTAAGAACACAAGCTATTCTATAATCATTAGCATGATGTAATCATGTACAGTATACTTAACCTGTAAAACAGGTAATAATATGATTCATATTTCTGAACTCTAGTTAAACTTAAAATCTGGCTTATAAATCTGATTAAACTGGGAAATGCAAGTAAAAATGAGGTTTTTATTGCAATCTATATGACCTCATTACAGCATGAATGTCATACAGTGGAAACTCACTATAACGAGGTGCTTGGGACCATCTAAAATACCTTGTTATACAGTGAAACCTCTTTATAACGAGGTCCTTGGGACCATGAAAACTACCTTGTTATATCAGGTTCCTCACTATATCAGGGTAAAAAACAAAGAGCTATGAAGAGCTGGGACCAATAAAATCACCTTGTTATACAAGGTATCTCGCTATATCCAACCTCTTTTTAACGAGGTTCCACTGTAGCAGTAATCTCTGTATAGAAGAGTAAAAAACAGTAAGTTATTAAAGCCCGTGTATAGTTTTGGTAAAGATTAAAGAAATGTGAATTTTGGGGATATATACCATTACATATAGTTTGTATACACATTTAAAGATCATGGCATAATTTTCTACAGGCGAATTCTTTTGAAAATTTGAATTTGACCGTTAAATCGTATTTAGCGCCCTCTCTTGGTTATAACAATATTTTGCTTCTTATTGGGCATATACAAAATTATTTCCAAGATTTTATTAAAGCATGCTAAAAAGGAATACATAAAGAATAAATTCTGAAATTTTCATCCAATTCTGTTCATGAGAAGCTGTCCTTTATCAAGAAAGAAAATATTGAATTAGCGTCGGGGGCTACGACGCTAAAATATTTTCCACACTTTAGGTTATAACTTTTTCAAAACTTGTTAATTTTTCGTACAATCTTTTGTACAACATGTTCATGATATCAAGTTTCTTTTTAAGTAGATTTGAAGACAAAATCTGGCGGTAAAAATATTCGCTTTTACCAAAACTGTACTTGGGCTTTAAGAGCTGGGACATGATTTTTTTACCTCTTTATATAAGATATTTTGTTGTATCAGATCAATTTATAGAGAGTTTCCACTGTAAGGTGTTGGCCACAGCAGTATACACAGAACTGTGACAATGCTGTATGAGCTGGAAGTTTCATGGTGATTTAATTTTTGTAAATTTCACGGTTTTGGCTCGCAAAAATTTCCACTCTATATGATGCACGTTCATATATGTGCAAACGCTGTCAAAACGTGATAATAAGAACACAGCAATGTGTCGAAATGGTCTAAAATCGCAAAAATATTTGTATGCTACCATATTGGCTTATACAGGTCTTGTATCATGTTTGATATCTGAATACAATATGTCTACTTATGTCACGAAAAGCCAATAATAGAAACAGTCTTAATGCCACATGCTGTTTTCTCTTGCAGGCTCTTTCAAACTTTTCCAGAAAGTCTTCAAACATAATAATTTCAATTAATGTACTGAAAAATGTGGGATCAACTGGGATACATTTATTTAGATGCTGGAAATTCACAGTAAAAATATCTAAACCAGGTTTTAAGCAGAACCAGAGTTCATAATCCATAATTCTTCACATAGTGAAGTTTATGTAATATAATCCAAATATATCCCTCTATATATACACAAACATATATACACTCTTTTTTATATATATATATATATATATATATACAGTTGAAAACTTACAGAATTGCATTGCATTTCATGTAAAATGTCATCTTTTGACCTTACCAACGACACAAGTATTTTCAAACAATGAGAATGAAGTCTTGAGATGGAATCATGCAAGGATTGTGGTGGATACGCTTTGTCACTTCAATTAAAAAAACCACAATGATAAACAAGAGAAATCCTAAAGTGTGAAGCAAGCTAATGGAACATATCAATCAAATGATTTTCGTGTTAGGTAGGTAGATTATTGAAATAATTCTTTCCTTATCCCAACATGGATAAACACTGTCAGTGGTTTACCGAGAAGCTGTGAAAAATTTCACAGGCATTCTTGGGTAGGAATCAAAGCCCACGATCTCCTGATGACTAGACAGGTGTCTTACCACCGAGAGCTGATGATAGCGGCAGGCTAGATTCAGGTTATAGCTTGAATCTGTTTTTGGCAGGGCCATTGAGAGTTTGAATGTGTAGTTATTTTTTCGGTCTAATGTTATGTCTACGTCTATGTTCATAGAACTTGAATGGATCATACACAACACATAAACCCTGTAATGGAATACACATCAAATTAGACTTTACAAAAAGAAGGGTACAAATTAAACATCACAAACATCTCGTAATATTCACAATATCATTTTTTTCTCTCATAGTATATCTCATAGTATATTTGAAATACATCTGTAAACTTAGCATTTATTTAAAAAAGGTACAATGTTTGAAAAGCCTCGCATCTCTGATAACCAGTCAATGAAAATGTTTAAAATTAGATAAAGATATATATAAAGATATATGAATTTTTCTTCTTCCAAATTTCACAGAATATCAATCACTGGTTGATAATAGACCAACTGATTGTACATTATGCAAAAATTTTTTAAAAAGGATCACTTTTTAATTGTTTCACTTCAATATGGATTAGCTCTTCACGATGTATATTGAAGTGATTAAAATCATTCATGTGTGAAAATAACAAGTTTGTTTTAGAACATGCAATTGGGGTATTTCTCCTAATATAGAATTTCAAATCAAATTAATATACTCATTTAATAGTGATCCCTAACTTTTTAGCTGTGTTTATTAAGCGGTAAATCTGATGCCATCATTTGCATATTATTGACCTAACTTTATAATTATCATAAGCCAGCATACAATATTCAAGCCCCTTTGAATACATACTTCACACACTATTATAAGTACTAAATAATAATTAAAGTAATGAAGATGATTAACTAATGATCATGATGTGAATTTGCATAAAGTATATGTCAGCCATACATGTACGACTCCACAGATGCTTGACCTGTACATTCGTTAGGCATATATATAGGCTAATGGGGTGTTGTTCAAAAGTTACAATTGATCACAAGTTGCGGTTGATCGGAACGCGCCAATCAAAATCATTGTTTCACGCGCGTCTTGTGAAATGCGCATACCGTGTGCGAATGAAAATGCGCATTTCAATTTGCAAAGTTGCAGTTGATTTGCAGTTGATTTTGAGCAACACCCACTAAGATGCCTAAGCCCATACATGTATGACTCTACATATGTCCAAGCTAATATCAAACTTGTCAATTTTGCAATTTTGTGCGTATCAGTCAATTGCGTATTATCAGTAACGATAGTGCTTCTTTCCCTATTATCTCTTGCTTCTTTTTGAAAACTAAATGGATTCTTGCGGGAGTCTCGTATGCCACAATTTACTCTTTTTGAATGAAGAAAAGCCGACAAAAATTGACATAATTTCTTTTTTTAGTGGTAGAGTGAGGTGCTCAAAGCTCTTCAAAATTATGGGTCATATTGCATAAAAAGTTGCATTTAAACACAATTAAGTTCTCCAAAAAATTACACGCAAGTCCTAAATGTTGGTACATGTTCCTGATTGACTAAAGATGGAGTTGTGTCTAATTGTCTAAATTGCATTTAAACAAAACTTCTTATGCAATACGGCCCTGTGATAATATCTTGCCTCCAGGTGTAGCAAATTTAAAAAATAGGCACCGATTGTTTCATTAACAATGGATGTCCCCTCCCTTACCCACACGTGTCACTTTAGGGTGTTTCATGAAAGTTGTTGCCAGCGACAAGCATTCAACCTTCAACAGTTACCATATCAACAGTCAGCAAATGTAATTTCCATCCAATAAAAATGGGAGGATTTCACTGGCCCAGTCAGTGCTGACTAATTTTTGACAAGAAAATGTTGATAAATCACCATCCAGGTTCAGACTATTTCCTAGTGTTCGCCTGCGATTGGCGGCGAGCATCGTTCCTCGGTCGAGCTCCGTGCCGACGCCCGTCTCTTCTCCTCGATGAGGCGGATATTCCTGAGCTCTTTCTCCTCCTTGTCCTTGTTCCTCTTCTGGAATCTTATCCTGTGAAGGGAAGGGGTATACAGAGTGAAAGCTTACTACACCACCTTAATTTTGAGACCTACATTTTCAAGTACAGTGAAACCTGTTCTAGCGACCACCTGTATAGAAAGACCACTTGTCCTTTAAGACCACCTTTCTAGACTCCCTAGAATGCAATTTACATAGAAATGAACCTGTCTAAAGAGACCATCTGTTCATAAAAGACCACTTTTTCTGTCTCCCTTGGGTGGTCTATATAGACAGGTCTGATTGTAATATATAATTAGATGCTCGTGGCACTTCAAGAAAATTAATTAAAGTATTGTACTTAAAAGTAAGAGCTCTGCTGAAGGGCGACCAACTGGCGTAGGCAGCCACCCAAAAATAGGATTGAGGCAATTCTCCTTACCGCCAATACGCATCAAGTTCCCAGATGCTTTAATTAACTTCTAGTTACAATGCATTATGGGACATCTTGGGGCGAATTCATTTCCGCTTGCCACAACTTCTGCTCACAGAAATTTGAACAATCAACTTTCTGTGAGCTGAAGCTTCCTCCACTTGTCCATATTTTTTACTTTTTTTCATTGTTCTTTTTATTAATCTCAATTATTAGTCATGGTTGCGAGGCTGCAATGCCACTAAAGTGGAATAAAAATCTACACATTTCACTGTCAATTTGCTTATATTTTATGACTTACACAGAATGGAATTTAAATGAAATGCAATGGAAAAATTAGGTTGGATTGAATTTAATCAGATTGGAAGTTGAAAATTGATCGTTGTACCTGTTTGTAATGATTCTTTCGACAATCTTTGAGGCAGACATGTTATTCCCAGAATCCACCAGTTGAAGAACGCCTCTCTTTCTGGGTTCCTGATGAACAGTAAAAAAAAAAAAAAAAAGAATAAATGTTAGAATGAAATATATCACATCCTTTTCATTCCATCCAAGTTAATATGAACACATTATTATCATTCCTAAAATGGTAATTCCTTAGGGTTGAACAGTCTGCTTTTATATAACAAAGACAAATATTTTGAACATGTCTACTCTATAAGAACACAAAACACTACATGGATACTAAAATCTTGTACAAGAAAAGAGGTGCAATAAAAATTATGTTTAGAATCATCCTTTCTTTTAAATCACTCCAAAGATGGGCTATTTTTCTTGATTCTAATTATAATAATGAAATAGTAATTTAATTTATATATCGCTTTTTCCAGAGGATACAAAGCAAATTTATCATTGAATAATAATAATTGAATTTATATAGCGCTTTTTTCCAGAGGATACAAAGCAAATTTATTATTGTCTCAGCATTTGCAAGAAATATGAAAAACAATATTTACATAACAAATACAATTATAAACATATCAAAATATTGAGAGAAATGCAAACACAGAGAAGTTGTAGGGGCTGCAAGGGTATGGAATGGGTTAACTTAATTACAATGTCCCACATGTTTTCCTCCCCACACATCTACAACTTCACACAGGTTAAGAACAGTCATTAAAAAGACATAGTTCTACGGACCTTGTAAAAGCAAAGTTTTACTGAACTGTTAAATCACAAACCTCATATGGATCCGAGCCGTCAGTCGCATTGAAGATCTCTGTCTGACCTTGAACGACGACGTCAACGTTAAAGTGATCCAGGAGCTCAGCGGTTACCTTGTATGGTGCGCCAATCACGACCTCATCAACATACTGGGTGAGAAAACAAGGATTGAAAATGTGAAATCACTCATGTGTGAAAATGAATGCAGTGTGTTTGATAGCATGCAAGACAATTGCATTTGGTGTATATATACAAAATGGTGGCAGCAGTGGGATATGAGCATACACTATGAAAATGCAAGACAGTCGCATTTGGTGTATTCATAGAGATCACAAACTTTTTTTTTGTAGTTTACATAAAATGGTGGCAGCGGTGGGATATGAACATACACCATGGAAATGGGCACCTTTGTGAGGGTTGTGGGATGGAGGGGGGCTGAGTGGGTGGAACCCCTCCCTGCCAGGCAATTTTGAAAGAAAAATGGGACAACAAAGAAGAGCGCAGGTGGCTGCCGGGCTAAAGCCAGGGTAATAATGCTGCATTAATTGTAGAGCGCTTAGAGACCTTTATCAGAGGTAATTAGTGTTATATAAGAACTGCATATTATTATTTTTTATTTGTTTGTCACAAATTTTTTAAAAGATAATTTGGCCCCCCTCCCCAATTTAAATGCGATTCTGGCTATTCACCAGACTACCATTATCATCTCCACTGTCAAGATCTCCAGTCCCTCCCTCCCCCCCCCCCCCCCCTATCAACAAATTTGCTAAAATTCATGAGAGTCATGATAACATTTGGCACATCTCTAAATTCATGAAATTGGGTTGAGTGCAGCACTTATGGGTACATTTCTTGCAGAAGGAAATCAACACCATGAGTGGGACTGTAACCACAACCCTCTGATTAAAAGGCGAGAGTCGTGTCCACTACACCACAACGCTTCCACATGATGACTGAAGTTGTCAACTGCATGATTTTACCAAAAGACTGATCTATTAGCACTTAAAGGGGAACTTCACTCATACATTAAATTGCTATCATGAAATGAAGAAAAATAAGATGACCAAACTGTGAAATTTTGAGCAAAATCTGATAATCCATTCAAAAGTTATGAATTTTCAAAGTTTTCATTTACACCCCTCACGGGCTGCTTAAATTGGCAAACGTACAGGCACAAAATGGCTGTCAACATGGAGAACTCTCTATTCATTTTGTTCACAAAATTTCACATTCTGCTCTTTTTCCAGAAAAGTAGACAAAATGTAATAGTTTTTTCGGTTAAATATATTATAGCCACATCAATTCTGCAAGCATTCCAGAAAGAACGTTACTGATTCCTTATTTGAAATATGATATTGATCCATTTTCAATAAATTTATATACAAAGTGAATGAGGAGTTCTCCATGTATGACATCACAGATTATGCTAATTGGCTATACATTGCCAATTCAAGGATGCCCAGCACAGGTGGAAATGATAATTTTGAAAATTCTTAACTTTTGAACGGATCATCAGATTTTGCTCAAATTTTTACGGTTTGTTCATCTGATTTTTCTTTATTTACCGACTGTACATTATTGTCTAGGTGCAGTTCCCCTTTAAATAACTTCACTTTGTCACTCACCTTGCATGCTAGTACACTGAGTGTCCTCTCATGGAGATTCATGATGGGATAGTTACTTCCATGGTAACGGTTAACCTCCTGCAATATGTAAGAAAAAAAGGAGATAATACAATAAATAAAACATATTGAAATTTAACAATCATATATCTTTGACAAATTTTGAACATGTAAATGAATACCTGCAGTAAAAAAAAAAGATAGAAATAAATGAAATACATAATAGAAATACACGTTGATATCATTATTCAACTACTTTTTCTTGTTCCAATTACCTTTATTATCAGAATCAATTTTGGCAGCCAAAATAAGTTTTTAAAACGAACAGGGTATCAGGCTTAAAAATACTTTTTTTTAAATCACAAAGGGTCAATTTACATTTTCCTTCTGAAAGAGTCCCCCTAATAAATTTTTGCAGGGCTATTCTGGAGCTGTGGGGAAGGGGGGGGGGGGCGGCTATTTCTAAGGGTTATAGGGTTAATGACAGTATGCCCTTTTATTGTTTACACGCTGGATTTAAACATTGTATTGGATCCACTTCACAATGATTATTACCTGATCGGTATGCAGACCAATAATGATGTAGTTCCCTAGTTTACTTGCTTGCTCCAAGAAATCTATATGTCCAACATCTGATATTTTGATTGGTAAAGTAAAAATAGGTTGCAAAGTAGACTTGCCTGTTTGAAAAAAAGAAGATCGGTATTCTATTAGGGCAGTCATTTGGCGATTAGCGGATAAAGTGCATTATAGGTTCCTTTATCAACTACACATATGCAATTAATGCACCACATTTTTATAGAAAAGGATACGAAAGAGATCAAAAGCACCAGGACAGTAGACGATACGGTCCCCAGGCGAGGGCTCTCTACCCTCCGCAAACTGGATGATCTTCTTCGTGGTCGGTAAAAATTGTGATATCCCTGTGTATGGACTACTCATTGTTGAACACTGCATAAAAATGAAATAAATATGAATGAAAAATAAGAGACAAAATATCATTAGCTAATGGCCTATGAATATGTAGAGTGACAAATTACACTTTAAATAACAATGCAAGAACTGCATGCTCACAATCAGGAATCATTGAAACATTTTGCAGGTGGTTGATTTCTTAGTTGTAAATCCACAAATTTTGTAAGATCAATGATAATAATCTTTTGCAAAAAACAAAATTAATTTAACACATTTTTCTAACGAAATGGACAAAAAGAAGAAAAAGATTCATGTATCATACTTGCAATTCGCAATACAGATTTAAATGTGTTAGATGTTTAAATGCATCTTGTAAGAAATAGAAACCTCTTATAATAGAAACACAGTGTATAATTTATGATAAAAATGTATTTCTATGCAACTTTATTGCCAGATTACAAAAAGCACTTGTCAAAATCAACATGAGATATCTATACCAGTACATTGCATATCATCCGGGTGCAAAAAAAAATTGTTGTCTCAACTGCTCATATATTCAAGAGCCAAACCATGTCCCATCTTGTCTACTACTTTTACCACTTGACTGGCTGCTATATTCAATATTGAAATACGATAGAGTCTACTCATCTCCAGGCAAGAACAAAAAATAATAATTTAGCTTACTACTGACGAACAAAAGTACCAGTACTTATTATAATGTAAAAATGATAGCTTCATCGACCATGAACATGTGATACATCAATTGAAGCATGTTGTTAAAAATGTTGTTAAATGAGGAATGGACTATTGAACAGAAAGTGGATACACCATATGGTCTAAATGAAAGTGAATTACACATAAAAATTTGAGGTCATACACTTAAATTGGGGTAGTTGAATTTGACTGCTTTTTAAGCGTTTGAATTTTGTATGCATTTTGAACTACTACAGAAAAAAATGCATTTAAAAGCGAATATCTTGCAATGCAGCCGATCACATGTGTTTTGTAGGCTGGTCATTTATTATGAATGTATCTCGAACAACAAAAAGTGACCCTAACGACGTTTTGGCTGGCTATGAGAGTGAGCTGATATTTTCAACATCATATTCTACCTGTACGTACTTAAGCCCCGGTCACATAGGACCCCGGAAGCAACACAATTCACCCCGACTCTTTGTTAGTTCACAGTCAACTGCCTCAGAACAACGAGTCGGGGTGAGTCGTGTTGCTTCCGGGGTCCTTTGTGACCGGGGCATTACAACTTATAACCCAGATTAATCTATGCATTACATATGATATATGATATATCAAACATATATAT
This sequence comes from Temnopleurus reevesii, assembly GCA_036244855.1. NCBI lineage: Eukaryota > Metazoa > Echinodermata > Echinoidea > Temnopleuroida > Temnopleuridae > Temnopleurus > Temnopleurus reevesii. The sequence goes on along the minus strand of BQKZ01004568.1, from coordinate 28,840 downwards.
GTTTCTGCAAAATAATAATGAAAATTATTATCTATATGAGAGTTTTAAGCCGTACAATATTAAGCCATATTGTACGGCTTCAATTTTACGCTTGCGCATAGCAGTGACCAGCCTTCTGGTATATGTAAAGATAATAATAATTATATTGGATGGCTTCATTTCATGAAATACCGGGAATATTGCACTCGTTAGGGCCAATATTGCCCTAATTCGTGCAATATTCCCTGGTATTCCATTTATTGCCATCCAATATTATATAATTAGTTAAGCCCAATACAAGTTGATAAATGAAATGCATGTTGATGCGCTTTGAATCTTACGAAAAGGCGCTTTTTAAATGCAAATTACAGTTTATTGCATTCATTTCCCTAGTATCATTGTCAATCAAAACTCATGTCCTGTAGAGGAGAAAAATACTCCACACAATTAAATATATATAATTAAATACAACCAATTTTATTACAACTGAAGGGATTAAACTCAAGAATGATTAAAATCACCAGAGACACCTCATGAAACACTCCTTTTAGTATTTCTATTCAACATTACCTATGAAGGCAATATATAGCTGCCAACATGAGTCAGTAAAAATTTGTAATAAGCCTGGGAGGTATTTCCACCAAGATAAGAAAGACTTTAAGGACGACTTTTATAAGATCGAATGGTATCCCTTCTTGCGCATAATGGTTCATACTATTACACGCATTCAGCAAAAGATCTGATACCAGTCGAACTTAAAGTCGTTCTTAAAGTCTTTCGTAACTTGGTGAAACACCTCCCAGGTACAAATTAATAATCATCACATAGTTTACACTGAAATGCATGGTGTTTATGTTGCTCAAAATAGTCATCTTTAATGGTTTTAACGCAGAACTTGACAAAACTGAGGCCCAAATTAGTAATAGTTGGCAGCTATGGCAATATCATTAAAAACACAGATTTGCTTATTTCTGACATGGAAGGGCGAGAATATAAAAAATACATAAAATATTAAATGCACAAAAAACAGACACATATATTTTAAGGACCAGACAGACTGACGAATATACAGATGTACACAAAATCACAGACAACCATAATGGGCCTCTGGCACCACTATCAATGGGCGAAAACATTACCTGACGACAGGTAAAACATATCAATATATTTGGGACTTCCGACTAATAACTCTTTTTGACAAAACTTATCTGAGATTTTATAGGTAGGCCTACGATCTGAACTTTTGCAGTTCAAATTATCTGAATATTGTGGGGGTTTTTTTTCAAACAAACTAGATTGTGAATTTGAGTATTGAATAAATAAATTAACAACATTGACAAATGTACCCACATAAAGCAAAATATTTATTGTATTTCATATGATATACAACATACTATACACCACATACAACACATGATAAATGGTAAAATGCTATGCATGGATGAGTATCTTTTAGTTTAATAAAGCAGCCAAAGCTAACCCACAATTCCATGTGCATGGCCATTTACCAATCCGTTCTTTTTGTGATTGTTGTTGTTGTTGTTGTTGTTGACTTTTTCCACTGATTTCTGGAATTTAGCACAATAAAAACAAACTCAAATCCAACAAAACTGAATAATATACTCATAAACAAAACATTGAAGCAAAAGCAACGAGGATTTCACAAATCAAATTCCACCTAGAAGAAGACAAAGGTGGTGCTAGAAAGTTTAAATCAATAGCAAATCAAAAGAGCAAACCAGCGCAAACTTATGCGTACATGTTTATTTGTGCATGTTTTTTTTTTAAGGAAAGAAGAGTCTACTAAATAACATATTTGTTCTCAATAGGAGCACAAAAATCAGATGAACAGAATTAAAAAATCAAGAAAAATTGGATATCTGGAAAAAAAAACTTATGAACTGTTTATTATTTGAATAATTGGTGACTGATGTTTCAATGGGTGTACAATGGACCATAAATGTTACTTTTCCCCAAAAATATGATTTCCTCAAAACTATAGGATATCATTATGATATGTAGGTAGAACCATAAATATAAAGAAATGAGTGCACCCATGATTTCATCAAATTGGCAACATGTCTTGAAATTTTACTGATTTGCCCACTACTTTACATCATTCAAAATGCACATTTTTTTATCACTTGTCCAATTTTCTTCAAACTTTTTTTGCTCTGCTCACCAATTTTTCAGCTTAAAATGATTGTTAAAATATTACTCTCTTGGGGTAGACTCTTTTTTTAACCCAGGCGGGCATGGCCTACTACAATCCAAATGTGCCCTACATGCATCGCAATTTCTTAATGGTCTCCCAATTTATCACAAATTACAAAGAAAGCAACCACAGTGTTGTTACAACTAAAATAAATTGGAATGATAAAATATAGGGCAGGGGAATGATGCATGAACTACAAATAAATGATACATGAATATAATAATAAAACCATGCACTTCTATAAAAAAAAAAATCTATCGGTAAAACAAAAATCTACTAAATCACACCAATACCCCCCCCCCCAGTCACATAAAAGCCTGAAAGGAACACGATTCAACACGACTCTTTGTCCAAAGGCAGGTAACCGTGAACTCAACAAAGAGTTGTGTTCGATCATGTTGCTTCCGGGCTTTAATGTGACTTGGGCCTAAATTAATACAAGAATGTAATAAAAAAACACATACACGACAAATGTAAGCATGCATATTCAGTGCATTAAAATAGAAAGTAAACACTCACTGATGCTTGAAGTGTTTTAGACCTGGGGCTCACGTTGCCGTCTGATTCTTCTAGTTCACCACCCATGTGATGCGACTTGGTCATCAGAAGCATTCTAAAACGATAGGGTGAAAATTAATTTAATTTCCTTAATTTGTTACATTCATCTTAATGGCATTTATCTTGAATGTATTCTTTGTTATTAAATTCATCTTGAATCCATTCCTTGTGATTATATTCATCTAAGTTACTGTCACATTGACTGCAATCATCTTAATAACATCATATTGACTACAATGAATGTATTCATGGTTCCATCCATCTTGACTGCATTCAAGATCAATCTAGGTTATATTCATCTAGATCGCAATCATCTTGATTACATTATCTTGACTGCATTATCTTGATTAAGTTCATTTTGATTGAATTCTTTTTATTGTATTCTTTGTGAGTGGAATGCTGTGAATTGTAACTTGTTTTGTTCTATACATCAAGAGGCCACTTTGCTTGTTGATGATATTTGTTTCTTTCAATTATTTCAATAGTACCAACTGAAATAAAATACTAGGAATCTAAGTTTGGAATTTCCACATTAAGGTATGGATCTTCTAATAGCATAAATAAATTCTGCTTGAATAATTTGCATCTTACCTGCCTACAATATTGGTTGTTGACACTCCAGCTGTTCTTTTACACTCCCTGAAACAAATACAATAGAGTCTTATATTAAAAGTTTTATTAAATAAAAACTTGGTAATATTCAATAGGCCACAAGAATGAATGATGAAATTATCTTTCACAAATAATATTGAATCAGAACTATTACAACTGACTTCCAGGAATTAACACAGGTCTCGATATCAATTAACTCTTCCTGATCAATAAAAATTATACTGAAGGTTATGTTCACATTATCTTGACAGGTTTTTCCTTGATAGTATCCACACAAGTGCATAACACAATTTAAAGTTACTGTACCAAAACCTCCACATTATACAATGATCTTTTTTAAATCAAATTATGATAATGTGTTCCTCCTAAATATGCAATCAAAACAAGCATGGGGGATCGTGCTTTTTCAGTTTAATAGACTAAACCTTTGGAATCAATTACCTTCCAAACTACGACTAATCTCATCAACAAATTTTTTTCAACTGAAGTCCAATCTAAAAACACATGATCTGCTTTTTTTAGACTAATTATTTGATAGACGTATTTATCTATTCAATCAGGTATTCTTTAAATTTCTCTTATTTTACTGTGCTGCAGAAAAAAAAGCACACAAAATGTCCAGGTATTTCTCTAATTATGTCTATTCCTCTCTATCTGCTTCATGTTTTCAAAATATCTTTGTTTGTCTTTATTTCTAAATTGCCATGAGCACCATAAGCTTGACCTGTGCACTACACAGCCACCATTTTCATTGTAACTGTAGATTTACTCACTTGATTCGTTTGGCCTCCTTGACTATTTTGTAGCAGTCTTGACCATCAGCATCAAGAGCTGTTGGCTTGTATTTGTTTTTAAAATGACCACTAGCACTGTAAGGTGGACCTGTGCACTATATAGCCACCATTTTTTATTGTAACTGTAGATTTACTTACTTGAATCGTTTGGCCTCCTTGACTATTCTGTAGCAGTCTTGACCATCAGAATCGAGAGTAATATCATCTGTATCAATCACATAAAAAAATGAGGGTGGTATTATAAAAGCTAACATTTTAATGGACTGAATAAGCTGATATTTTTGCGTGGGTCTTATATTCGTGAATTTCGAAACCATAAATTTGATAGAATTTCCACTTATTATAATGCCTATAGGGTAGAATAATTTGTCAAAACCTGTAAATAAGAACTAGCTAATTTGTGAAAAGGTCTGAAATTCAGTGACTTTGCTAAAATGAAGCATTAAAATATAGACCAGTTCTTGTAAATTTTACCAAATTTCATACAGATTTATACATTAGCAAGTAGTTATTCTCACATTCTGAGAGATCATTGTCTATGGATTTTAAAATGAGTGAAAATTTCATCAAATTCATGCTTGCAACGTTGTTGAAAAAAAATCCCAGCGAATGGATATGATTCCCAGCATGCATTTATTCTACACAAGTACTTGCCAGTTTTTACTGCTTCTTCCCTAGTATAAATCACGCCAGCTCTCTACAACCTTTTCATAATCCCATCCCACCCCATCCCCCCAAAATAATTTCAAATATCTTTGCAAGGAAAACATTTTGGAGCAATTCAGAAGTCTTTGCTTACCTGTTATCATTACAAAGGTCATGAAATTGGGATCACAGGACCATTTCTATTTTTTTTACATTTTCAAGGGATAACAGGTAGCACATAAATCTCATATGCACTGTATTCTTCAGTGATTTTAGTATAGTTCAATACATATACTTATTTGTAGATTTCAGCTTTTATTGTTGGCTGATTTTTAATTCAACTCAACTCGAGCAGTGTCCTTACATGTACATTTTTTTGTGATTCATTCATCCTTATCAAATGCATACTCCCTGTTCATTCATCCTTATCAAATGCATACTCCCTGTTTATGGTCAATAAAGGCCCCAAAAATAGTTTTGATGCCATCCAATGCCATTTTTAAAAAAGCATCAGTCGGTAAGAATGAGTTTCTTCTTTATTTTTTTTTATTATCTAAACTATTCATGCGGGGAAAAGGGGATGAAAAGTCAAAGAGCAGTTGAAAACAAATATTGTTTTAGGTCATATTTCACATGTTTATAAATAATTTTACTGTGATTTTTTTTTAAGTTGGTTAAAAAGCAAAATATCTTTTAAAGTTTTGGGTCATGCCATTTTTAGACGGTCGGTCAGTGGAGGGCATCCAAACAATTTGTTTATGGTCCATAATCTAGGTCAGACAGTCTTTACTGGTCTTGATGCACTATAAATAATGCCTTTTATCAAGGCTTTTTGTAATCCTTCAGAGTAAATTGTGGAATTGGGTTTACCGGTATCTTGATTTATCAACACTTGTTCAAACGTTTTCATGATTCAAAATTGGTATACTTATAGAACCTGCCTAAAAAGGCCATCTGTCTACAGGGCCACTTTTTTATGTATCCCTTGGGTGGCCACTATAGACAGGTTTGAATATATTCACAAATTATTTTCACAGACTCCTTAGAGGGAAACAAATTCTCCCAGAAAATTCAATTGGCTAATATTTTTACTCAAAGACACCAGATTAAAAATATGAAGCACAAATCTGATACAAATATATGAATAAAAGAATAATAAGTTGTGAACGGCGATAATACGCTAAAAAAACTGACATACCTCCATGAACGCAGAAATCACAGTCATGTTCATCCATCGTCTCGAGATATGTGACATAAGGAGCGCCCTCTACGACTTCATCTACCCATTTGATTGCACGCACCATCTTGTAACGCTCCTCTTCATTCATCACAGGGGGACCTTTGTGCTTTATAATGTCAGCTACAAAAAAATATGAGAATAAAAATGTGAGGTATTTCTATACAGAAAATCATACTTTAAAGATTATTTTGGGCAAATTCTGCATCTTCAATGCAAATGTTGATTTGGTTGCAAAAGGGAAGTTGATGCAATAAAAATCATATACATGTGTTATACAATTTTAGAAGAATGGTACAAGCTGGTGCATCTTCATATATACGGAAACTGCTCTTGTACATGTACAAGTTAGTCATAAGCCTGCAAATCTAGTGGTTATCAGCTCCTTTTTATTACAAATTTCATGATTCAGACATTTCTGCCTTTACACTTAAATTATACTTGATTTCAAGATCAACTGGCTTACTTGGGAAATATACTTACTTTAAAAGCAATAGGAGGAGAAGGAGGAGGGGGAGGAGGAGGAGGAAGAGGAGAAGAGGAGGAAGGGTGGGGGAACTCTCATATGGAGAATGATTCAAAAATATTATTTTCAACTTGCAGTGTGCAATAAACTATATGAAATGCCACTAAAGTGTCAAACAGATAATGAAAATTACTTCCTTACCATCAGAATGGACACCTACAATAAGGTAATCACCCATCATCTTGGCTTGACGCAGGGAATTAGCATGACCAAAGTGAACCATATCATAGCTGTGAAATGGAAATATCATTACACCAAAATATTAAATCACACCAACACATATGCCGGAAAGCGATTTTTAGAAAATGTATCATTACATTAGAACAATTTATCACAAGTCATTTTTGTCCATTTATATCCTGCAAGAGCTGATAAACCAGGACAGCCTACAATGACAACCTTCTTTTAAAACAAATATTGTTACTAAGAGAGGGCGCTAAATATGATTTAAAACCATATTTAGCGCGCTCTCTTAGTAACAATATTTGTTTGTTATCGGGATTAAGCAAGGTTATTTAAGAGATTTGACAAAATAACGATAAAAAGGTATACTCGAAAATTAAATTCTGAAATTTTCATCCGATTCTGTGCAGGAGAAGGTGTCCGTTACTGCGAATGAAAATATTGAATAAGTGTTGGGTTGTTGGGGTACACAACGCTGAGATATTTTGCACACTTTAGGTTATAACTCTATCAAAACTCATTCATTTTTCACACAAACTTTTGTGCAATAAATTCATGATACTATATTTCATTTCATTTAGATTGAAAGACAAACTCTTGAGACAAAAATATTTGCTATTACCAAAACTTTACTTGGGTTTTAACGCTTTCAAGACAGGATTGAGATAGGATTGAGTGTCAGCAGAGATAAGTTGCAACATCCATTGGCATTTACATGTACTCCTTTACATGTACATGTTATTCAGTCTTTTCATGTACATGTATGCAAAACTAAGTTACAACCTTATCCCCTTCACATTACTCAGAATGCAGAATACTTGAAAAACATCATTGAACATTTTCAGATCTGTGAGTTTTTCATTACTTTTTAGCCTTGATCATTTTGCATCAAGTTAGTTCGCCTGGAAAGAAATACTCTAAGAAATCTGAGCTCCACGAACTCTTGTTTATCTTTTTATGTAAGTAAGAAGTGAATGAACTTTTTTTCATCACATACATGCTGTTTATCTTGGTCTGTTTACTATTTGTAATAAAACTACAGGTCTGCTGCATATTTGTGAGGGCTAGACAAATAAAGAACAATCAGGAGTTTGTATGAAATGGCATGATTTTGTGACCTTTGCCTTTTGTCATTGTAATAATCACTGGCGCTATGTTTGATTTTGACTGAATGTTATACCAAAGACATTTCAGACTTTAAAGACATTGTCACACTTTAAGATTTTGTGATCTATAAAAATTGTAAAATCAAGCTGTCTGACCTAGATGTTATTACATTCAGATTGATGAAAAAACAACATAAGATACAACAAAGAAGAAATTGTACAAACACTATCAAGATATCTATGAAAATTGAATAAAGTGTACCACTGTCGCTTTATCTCTGCGCAGGGTGCCTATGTAGGTCACATTATAAATTTCATCTATTTCTAGTCCTAAACGTTGATTTTAAGCCTCATTTTTTCACAGCTTGGTTTATTTACACCATTAACCAGTTATGTAGCATTTCGAAACTGGCAGTCGATAATTGTTTTTTTTTCATGAAAACAATAGTGTACAATAGCTTTGAATTTTGTTACTTTGAGGCCAAGACCACATTGATGAAAGACAAGAATGAATGGGAGAAAAGAAAACAATAAACTCCAATGAGAACACAAGGCCATTATTAGGCCATCCAAATTCTGGCCCTGAATACATGGCGTTTGATCAATCTATGCCCGTAAATAAGTTACATGGAGATCATGTTTGTCAGTATGTTATGTGTTTGTATGTGTATGTGTGTGTGTGTGTGTGTGTATGCTATAAAGGTTACATATATGTTGTACGTGTGCTAATCAAATATTAATAATTTACATAAACAACTCAACAACTTTTGCACCTCTGAAAAAGAACAATTAGCACCCCTTGGAAGCAATGATTAGCAATGTTACTTCAACATATGATTTCAATTGAATCAATGTTGACAATCTTTGTCTATAGATTTTAAAAAGCCAAATTTGAACTGGTAACCTGAGCTTACTACTGCCATAGACTTTCTTTGTACTGGGAAAATAGTACAACAGTAATATGGAGGAAGTTCTAACTAACTTTCGCCCAAGTAGCAAAATATAAAAGATAAAATTCTAGATTAAAAATATTATTTCTTGATTAGGGTAAAAAATTAGATGGCATCGAAACAGAACTACTGGTGTGACATCAATGATTCGTGATAAACGCATGCGCTTTACAAGAAGAGTCGGTGCTAATGCACTTTCGTATCCAGCCGTGATTATGGAGATGCCCCGTTCTTTAAATGTCCCTTCGTGTGTACACCGGCGGCAATGCCACTGGATACGAAAGCGCATTAGCACCGAAGAGTCTACCCCCAAAATAATGTGTCCAACAGAAGCAGAAAAATTGGATGAAAAGAACAACAAAGTTTGAGAAGAATCAGACAGCTGATTAGAAAGTTATTAAATAACTGATGACGAAATAGGTGCTTACCCATAATAAAGTGGTGATTACTAAAAAAAAATGTCACAATATCTATTTCAGGACATTTCACAAGAAGAGAGGTAAACATTCAAAATAATTAAAACACTACACTGTATGTCATTTTGAAACCAAAATAAATACCCCAAACATTGATGAGGAAAACTAGATCTGAATACTCTTTCTTACAATCTTAGTTTGTATGTGTTAAAAATATTGCTGTTTATTCAGCTAAAAAAAAATCAACAGCAATAACAGTTGAACCTAAAACACTAGTATCACTTCCCCTTCACTAGTATCACTTCTTGGCTAAGTTACACATTAGCGCTTTTTAAGACGAGCTGCTTGATTTTTTGGTTTGTGAAGAAACAGAATCCAAGTTAGAACTTAGATAGATCAATTGCAGTCGTGTCACGAGCTGATTTTAAGAACTTTTGCAATTTCTAAAAACATTTTCAAAGAGAAAATTGGAGAGGAAAACTAAGCTAAACTTGTAAAGTGTTCTGTAATTTTCTACAAAAAGCCCGGAAGATCATAAGTTCAGCGAAGGCGAGGTCTCTGTCAGGCCGGTCGTACCGGCGTAGCACAGACCGGAGCCCCGCTAGCTTTGCTTACCATCCGTCGCACCACACCCTCACGGGACTTCGTCTCTGTCTCTTAGCAGATATTCCATTTCCTTCGGGAGCAAGACGAACAACTCCGTTTCCATTTTCAGTCATGATGAATAATCGTATTTTATAGATAACAAGAATTCATAAAAAGCAGAATCCTGATCTTGTAGAGCTGGTGTTTCGATGTTTATGTTAGTAGTTTACTTCGACGAGCGTTTTTTTTTTTCTTGACGATCGTAACCACGCCCACACGCATATGCGAGTCTGGCATAAAACAAGGTTAGGTCATTTTAGATCGGGTGATGTTTTAGTCTCTAAATACAGACATTATTTTTCTAATGTGTTGTACCCTTCATTGTATGAAGGAGTAACGATCAACTGATATATATTGATATTTATTTCTTTCCTTGAATTTGGTGTATACGAAAATTTATATTGATTTGATAGCTAATTAATCCTGCTTAAATGGATTACAAATTAATCACCCGTGTTGGGTCTATGTCAATAGACTAAAGAATTTTCCAGCCGCCCCCAGCTCATGCTCAAGCACCGTTCATTCAGTCTTTTTTCTCGCTCACCTTCCCGGCCAACAGGCGCGCTCCTCAAGATTTCCGCGCGAAATCTAAACATTATAAACGGGAAAAGGGTAATCCCCAATTTGGAATCTTGATCTATGACGGCCGATAGTCTGAGTCAGACTGAGATAATTAACAATTGTCATCACATACTCAACCAGAGACTTAAAACAAGAGAGTGAGAGCAAGACGAATGGAAAATGGCATCAACTTCGACGACGTCAGCTGCTTCGGAAATCACATTTAAACAGGTAAAAATAGTCACACTAATAGTAACAGTTGAGTTTAGTACGCTCAAAGATTCTATCGGTTCCGTGTCCCTCATTCAGCGAGAAGAGGCCCAGCGCTTCCCCGCTGCGTCAGCGACGAAACTCCTGGATTTACGTGCAGCTTCAGACCAGTTTTGGAATTGCTGAATTAGATTTATAGTACTGGAACTGTATAGGCATACATCAGAGGAAATTAAGACTGTAGATCAAATGCAACATTATTTGCAGCATAGTCCAAAATTATTTTGTTTGACAATTATCAATCTTGATCATCTCAAAGTACTTTTGTACAATATTTAAATCTCATGATTCCACTGCCTTATCTAATTTTTTAGCTCTACCTACCAGTACCAGACGTCCTAAAAATTTGATACATTATATTTGCTCAAGTCAAGATGAAATCGAGGAGCTCCTCGAGTTAGATGAACCGTTAAAATCTATGTATTGACTATTCATTATTTTCAAAATTCCTGTTTATATGGAAACAATAGCAATCCTGTGTTTGAGGGGGTAAACTATATTGGGGCAGACCCGGAGAAAAACGACCAGATGCGCGCGATGTATTCAATTTGTGTACAATCCTATGGAAGCGTGTCGGAGTGCGTCAGCGATGATTTTTGCACCAGATTCGACCAACAAACATTTGTAAAGTTTACACTTTTTAACTCCAAAATCGATTAAATTTTCAACAAATCTTCATGAAATATGGAAGGAGGGGAAAGAAAATAACATTTAAAACCATCATTCTGTTTATGAAATGTAATAAAAGTCGCATTTGGACTTGTTTTATGGATGGTTACGTGTGTGTATTTTGGACTTCTGCCAAGCTGTTTGCAATTTTTACATGGCGTGCGCACACTATCTAGTCGCTATTCTTTGGGTTTGCCACTATTGGGGCTAAACAGTGAAAACTGAAAATGGCTGTCAACTTCACTAGTAGTAGGGTCATGGTTTGACCAGGGAGTTGGGACAATTCCTATCTCCATGGTTTGAGGTAACGGTGTACGGTTCAAGTTTGAGACCAACTCCACCTCCAATTATTTAGCATCCTAAAACACCACGATTACTGAAATATCTTTATCAATAGATATGTTCTGTAGAAAAAATAAAAACCTGTAATGTTATACAATTTCAAAATGTTGAATGTCATCCTACTTTTATGGAGTTGGTTGAGTCTATTATTAAATCAAGATCTGGATCCATAGATGAATAGCATTTTTCAGTTTTTTTTAATGTGATAAAAGTTTTTATATCCATTTTTATTCATATGCAGGGTACAATTCAACGGTTACTACAAAAGAACTTCAAAGAAGAGAAGACAAAAAGTAAGTTTCTTTTCACAAAGTTTCCAAACTCAAGCTGCAATATAATTGATAAATATAATATTGCAGATTCGGGATGCAAAACATTATGATCAAAGGAGAAATGTTTGAGTATTCTGTTTCTCAGTTATTCAATGCCTGCTGGTTCGTATTATATTATGAATCTATTAGTATATTAATATTTTTAGTTTTCAATTACAAGATTCATAATAATGTATCCATATTTCATATAAACAGTTTAGTATTTGTGCTTACTGCACCATGAAATAACACCACTCTTTGTTTTCATATAATCTGTCTCTTATCAGATGGTTATTATAAATGTAGTATAGTTAGTTTGTTTGTTGAAAAGTAATTGGGTAGGTCCTTTTCAGGACCACTCACATTTCCAAGAAAGATAACTCGTTGTACCTTGAAGCATTATTCTCATCATTCTTCCACGAGTGAAACCTTCAAACAACCTTCAAACAATTGTTTTGGAGTAACAAAAATGATTGTACAATTATTAATTTCAAATTCGAACAAGTCAGAGAGACCTCTTCCATGTTTTATTTTCATACAAGTTCGGTTTAACTACTTTAATATTTTTAAACTTTTTTTTCCTTCATTACAGTAAACAAAGATGCTATGGTCCTCATTGTTGAACTAGCTCGTGTATTTGTTGATGGTAAGCACTGTACAATTCACAATTCGTACCTTAGGTTTTGATTGACAAACTTGATATCCTATTGTCTCTTATTATATAAATGATCTACTACTATTATCTCTACTTAGACCTCCCCCCCCCCCTCAAAAAAAAATTGTTTATACGCCCTCAACCGACCGACCCTCTGAAGAGATGGCCCAACTTTGACTTTTTTCCTTTTTACTAAAAAATAGAATCACCGTATAATGATAGGAGAACATGACCTTAAAAATTGGATAAACATGAAATAAAAACAGAATGTAGGGCTTTTTACACCATATTATTTAGTCTCATTTTCTACATGAAATCTGTCGCCCCCAAAATCTTGCAAACAACCACTGCAATATATTTAAAAAGTCATTTTTGGGCATCCAAACAATTTTAGGGAGCGTTATATGGCTGTACCCCATATATGGCTCTGAACCCTTTAAGATGAAAGTTATCTGAATGTTGTTTTGGGGGGATTTCCCCCTGATTCATCATGACATAGCTCTATCCCCCACCCCTTCTCTCTCGCTCTTTTACTGTCTGCATTCAATTTGTATTCTGCATTAGTTTCAATAGCATGGGGGTAGACATGGGGGTAGACAAGAATATATTATTTTCCAATTATTTATTTTTTTATTGAGATTTGAAATTCACATGTTAAATCCATCAGGACTATAATCATAAAGATTTCCACTTGCTTGCACGATGGAATTATCATAAAATTGTTTCTAGTAATGACCAATTTTGAAATTGTATTCACTTTAGTTGATATTTTTATTCAATGCTTAACTCTTTGAGGTCAACTGTAATTTAACATTTGTCAATACAACATTTGTTTTTCAGATAATGATAATAATTCTTCAAGATTTAATCATAATTGTTCACTTTATTGCCCCATTTTCAACAACTTTCCAGAAGGAGCATGTAGAGCAGCACAGCAAGCCAAGACAGAGTCTGCTATGGTTGTTGAACCAAGACATCTAGAGAAGGTCCTTCCTCAACTGGTAAGAAAATAGTGCAGGGTGCTACAAGAATTATTTGCACTACTTTACCTATTGGGCAAGGGGTTTTCAAATCACTTGCCCGAACATCAATTTCTCTTGTCCAAAATATGACAGTTTTGTCTGCTCTGCAATTTTTGTACAAAGGTTTCTGCACACAAATGTATAAAATTAAATTTGGCTGAGCTGTCAGAGAAGTTGGTAAAAATGATAGATCTTGTAAATGGATTCTCACAAAGAATTCCCTGTTTTATAGTCTCTGAATTTAAAATCATTACTTGCCGTTTGGGTAAGTAAATGCCATTTGGGCAAGTGACAATTTTATTTACTTGCCCGTTAGCTCAATTTTGTTGCCCCCAGGCATTCGGGCATGTGGGTTTGTAGCACCTTGAAATGGGTTTTCAAAATTGGTAGACAGAGGATTGTGGACTGTAGAAAACAGGTATGCATCTGATATGAGCAACAATTGATACACATATCAATTGCGGATGTATCATTCACTGTGTACATCAAATGCCTGCTCGTTTTCTACCGTCCACAGGCTTCCATACCCGAGTTTCGAAAACCCGCTAATGCTATTGTGCCCTCCCATGATGAAAGGAAGTACTGACAAAAATAGTAACAGACTTCCAGAGTCTTTTAATGTTTTTTTTTTCCTAATAGATAGCTTTCATGCTTCTTCATTTTCAGAAACAAGTTTTAAAAAAAAATTGATTTAAAAAAATCACAGAAAAATCTATATTTAGGGGTGAAATGTTGAATACTTCCTTTTGCCGTGTCAATTTAGTTGAAAGAGAATTCTATGACTGAAAAAAAAATCAGCAATATGGCTCTTGGTTTCACCATATGAAATTAGAAATAAGTAATCTTATCGTAACTAGTGCCGGTTATTTAATCAATTATTGTAATTTCCTTGTAAGGTGCATCACTCATGATGTATTTCTTTTTTGGAGGGAGGGGGAGGGCAGTCTGCTTTTTTAAATAACCACTTTCGTGATGTATACAAATATATTCCCATCTGCCGCAAGACGATTTACGTATTCAACTGTCAAAAATAATGAGTTCATTAGTCAGAATATTACTTGCATACATAAATGTTGTAAGGTTGGACAAACATTGTAGCTTGACTAACCTAGGAATGATTACTGCATGCCATCCAAACTCCTATTGGAATTCGATTATTCTATATCAGGTTAACAAATATTTGTCATTGAGCATTTGATGAAGAAGCGAGGTTAGAATTTGAAAACGTGAGAAAGTGGTCTGTTGAATAAAAAAATTTAGTCAATCTCAAATGCTTGGACCTGATTATTATTCTGTTTTATTACAGCTTTTAGATTTCTGAAGTGTCCAGAGCCAAGGAGGATCAGCACTTGGTAAAGCGTACATGGATGGACTCATCTTGGACTTATCACATGTGAAATTATCTTATGGGAATTCTGATGTGCAAAGCAGACAGAAACATTCGTGACTGAGATGCGTTTTTTTATACTATGCAACGTATCAAATCCTCCGAATTTATGCAGAGTCGAGGCAAAGTGATGAGCTCATCTTGGACTTATCACGTGTGAAATTCTCTCTAATATGGGAATTCTGATGTGCAAAGCTGACCCGAAACATTCATTGCTGAGATGCCTTTGTGATACATGCAACATGCCAGAGCTTCTGTTTTGCAGCTTTGAAGAAAAGTGCGTCAGGACATGACGAATTTGAGATCCAGGAGAACTGCTGCCGTGTGTTTGGAAGTACAGTGGAAACCATTCATGATGGTGTTTGATACTCGCCACCAACAATAAAAGAGGAGTAAGAATCACAGATGGTGCTATGCAGTTTTCATTGTAAACAAGCCATGTGAGTTGGGATACCCACTTCCGTCGGCGTTCTGCATTTCCAGGTTTTAGATTTAAAAATTGTGTTTGTTTGACATTTTATTTTAAATGTTTCCTAATATTAACTATACATGTAATTACACCCTGGTGTGTTTCTTTGCTGCAGCACAAAGAACCTCCAATGATGTTTAAGAAAGATAAATCAGCAATTTTTCGAAGTGATAGACGTAGCACGTGCATTAGCTTCCCAGTCAGGAGGTCAACTTCCCAACCTCAGACAGAGAGATATTGTCAATATCTTGAGATATTGTCAATATCTTGAGATATTGTCAATATCTTGAGATATTGTTTGATATCGCCTATTGTCGGTTGCAAATCAAAGTAAAGGTCATAAAATAATTATTTACTTTTAGCATGCTACATTGTGTAACCAGAGACTGCTCGGTTTTCCACACTATGGAGTATTGTGTGGCGCGAAGCTCGTGACAGCAAAAGGCGGGCCTTCGTGTGTTTTTTTTTAATAAGGAAGGTGTCATGATCTAGATAAAATTCCCGGGAATTACATATTAACAAGGCCCCAAGAATGAGATATTCATATTTTAATACAAAAATATGGTACATGCAGACTGTATGTTAAAGTTTATTAAAAGAAATAATTTATTGTGAATCATAATTTACAAAATTTACATTTGATAGTTTGATTTACATAAAAATTAAGATTTTCACAAATATATACACACACATAATTGAAGTATAAAATTAAACATTTCTTATAATTCTTTTTTCATAAAAGTGATAATTTATATATAGGTAAAAGTATACTGTTATCTTTGATAATGCCAAAACAACACCGATATCTTTATGTTTCTTTGAATGTGCAAAAACAACACTGTAATCTTAAGCTTCAATTGTCCATTTATCTAGTACATGTATAAGGACCTGAGAGAGGAAATAGATTTGTACAGATAAATTACAAAAGTGTAGAAAAGGCACCAAATTTAAGTTAACTCATTGACTACTGAATTCTGTAATTCCCCATAGACTTTGTGCAGAGACCACCCTGTTCCCATTGTGAATGGGTTTTACCTTGCACCATCAAGTTTTTGATCCACTCTGAGTGACTCAGTATATACATACTAGAGAGCCTCTTAAGGACGTTCGCCGGTTAAGGTGAAGTCCATGTCAATTTCACCAAATTTTGCATAGATGTACTTTGGAATATGGGGAATCGGAATCCGCAAATAAAAACATAGGTTCGTGTGCTTGATTTTTTT
>BQKZ01004567.1:49227-59599 GCA_036244855.1 Temnopleurus reevesii | reverse complement strand
ACTGAGAGGTTTATATAGTACGATTGGGTGCACAATGTTTGTTGAAGGAGTGAGGGGTAGGGGGTCAAAATTTTACTATAGGTGCACGGTCAACATATACGATTGAATTCTATTATAAAACTTTTTGTAGTTGTTTTGTTACAGTTTTGTGGGGGACGCACCCCCCCCCCTCCAAAAAAAAAGAACGAATACCAATTAATGAATTCTTTTAAGCGGATCCCACCTGCAAAATTAGTGAGAGTATTGAATACGCCCCCCCCCCCCATCCCCACACACACACATTTATGGGCCTGGTTGTATTGCACATGCACAGTTATGTCAAGTTTCCGTATTTCACAAGTATTGCAGCTGTGGAAATGAAAATGGGTATGAGAGATCAGGGGGCAGTTGCCAGAAAGGGTCATCGCTAGGCCTAACCTCTTCTTGCGAAGGCGTCTCAATACGTTGATACGTCTTAGCAAATGAAGAGAAGAGCTAAAACCCGTTTCGAGCAATCGGTCCCTGTGGGGAAAATAAACCTCCATTGATTACAGCTGCCCCTGATTCACTTCTTATATCCAAACACATGTATTCAAGTTAGGCAGGAATTCATTTTCATAAGTTAAGAAGAAAAACTTCTCGGAATGTTTAAAAATTAAACTGCCTTCATGGAACGGGGGTGTTTCACGAAGCTTGTCGCCAGCGACAGTTAGTCATCGCTGACTATGATATTCCAATGAAATCCTCGATTTTGATTCAGGATTGAAAACACTATCGCTGACAGTTGGTATGGTAACTGCCGGAATTTTGTGTTCGCTTGTCGCTGACGACAAGCTTCATGAAACGACCTCCGAGGGTGCCTAATGCCCCTTAACCTTAATTCTGTGCCCTTATTAATATTACCCATCATACGTCACTTTTCTCCCATCAGGCGAATTTTAGGTGAAGAAATTTTAAAGTCGTTGACGAACTCCCTAATAAAATAAATCCTGGATCCGCCCTAGCTCCAATCCGCCCCTGCTTTTCAGCCCAAAACCGCTTTTCTACGCACATCATGATTATTGGCAATGTATTTCGCAACGCCATGAATTTCATAACGTCATTGCGTCATAACCATGAGGTGAGTCTGATGACAAGGTTTACACATAGTCAACACGAGATCTTTCTCGATTGACAGGCAATCCAATATAGAAACAAAAATGGTTGGTTGCCCTCGAACGATCAACCCTCTGAAAATGGCCCGACCTGAACTTTTCACCCGTTCTTTTTGCTCTTCACTAGAATTGAAATATCACAGTAAAATTATCGATCAAAGAGTGAAATTTAACCTATAAGGTCATTGTCGGATGTTCTTTAGCTTTTCACTCCTACTTGTGTCCTACATATTTTCCGCATGATTGCGCTTGAAAAATTAAGCAAAAAACGTACCTACATAACCTTTTCTCTGACTGATGCTTTTTTTAAACAATGGCATTAGAGGGCAACCAAACGTTTTTTTTCCCGTAGCAAATTGGACCTTGGTTTCTAGGGACTTCGGAATATTTGTGAGCAACGTGCAACCCTACATGAGCCACAAAAAATGATAAGCGGAAGATTAATCTGAATGAAGTGTATCGCATGATATTTCATGTCGCATTGTCTAAATTCTTGTTTGTTTTGGGGGACGGGCGAGGGCGTGATCCGTAGTATTGCGTATTTAGGTGAAACAATTTGGGAAGCAGTGACTTTCTGCAGTAATACAATTTTTTCTCGTTTTTCCTTTCAATACCTGTTACTTCAAATATTGTGTGTTAGTANACATCCCCCCCCCCCCCCCCCTCCCCCCCCTCCCTCACCCCCCCCCCCCCCCCCCTCCCTCTCCCCAACATCGTATAGCCCTGTATATGTGGTAGGGGCGTCGTCATTTGCTATATAAAAAAAAAAAGAACCCCTGTGCTAAGACGGTTCCTCTCGGCACCCCAAAAAGGGACCCCCTCGTCAACACCACCGTCTGCATTTCATCTCGCTGCCAGCATGTACATTTTCTCACTTTTCTTCAGTCAAACGCTAGCTAGAAGCATCACAAATAATTATTGTGTACTAATCCCTTCTCTCGAAATAACATGCCTTTTAGGGGGCTGTCATAAACTCACTTGTACGCGCGATGGAAACATGACGAGTGATATTACTAGAGTTTCTGTTTGATTTTGCGACAGCTGAAGATTTGGCAAAAGCAAAAAAAAAAACAACAACAACAACGCTCAGCACTAAAATTTTGCACTCCTCTTTAGACGACGACGGTCCTTTAATTCGAGATCTATGATGAAAAGAAACAAATAATAAATCGCGATGAGAACATTTGCGATTAATGATCCTAAAATGGCAAACTCACGCTAGAAAAAAAAATAATGAATCGCAAATGTCTTTGTCGCGATTATGGCGTAATCCATTAATTCATTTATTTGTTCAATTATTTTGTATTTATCAATATATTTATCTATTTTTAGGGGGGGGGGTAGAATAACAAATCCGCTCCTCACCCCTCCTGTTCCTTTGAACACCCTTCCCCATCTATATCACCCCCTCCCCATTTTTTTTTTTTTTTTTTTTTTTTGGGGGGGGGGGGGTAAAGGTTCACACCCATACTTATTGATATCCGTCGAAAAACCAATTCCAATAATTCTTGAATGAGTCGGCTCTCATTTTTTTTTTTTTTTTTTTTTTTGCATCCTCCATTTCAACTTTTCTCATTCACCCGGTCTTTTCGTCCGCCTCAAATTAATTTGGTCCCCGCACACACACATACACACGCACAGCTTGAGTCACTCCCATAATATTTATACAAAACTTAGAACAATGACTTTAAAATGTATTTGTCACACATTGGTTTTATTATTTCTGAATATCAATCCAATCAATATTTGGGATACGGTATACAGGCTGTTTGAAATGATACTTTTCTCCATGCACGCGGGACAAACCTTATGCGCACGAATATTGTATGAGAGAGCTTGAGAAGAATCTAATTTCTCATATCAATTGATATAAATAATTTGCGAACATCAATGTGCCAATACCAAACTGTGTAAGTACAGTGCAGTCCAGAAAAGAAAAATTGGTGGTACGCAGTCCGGCTAACCGTTATGCAATATCCCCTAGATTTTCAGAATATAAAGATTAATGCCGAAGTACATGCGTATGATATATGGATAAGAACAAAAAACTGTCCCATCTCTCGCTATCAGTGTCCTTCAAATAATTTGATTTGTTGGGGAAAGGATGCAAAGGATGCGATGATAATCTTCATTGTTATGCTTATAGAAATTATTTTCTATATTTCAAACTTCAAGCTCACCATATTAATTATTTACCATCAAAATCTACTCCGATAAAGAAGTTGGTTTTTTAGTGTTGAGAAAACGCTGAATCATGAATTGTAACATCATCAGCAGATTCTTGAATTCAAACGAGTATTATTCCAGAGAATGTCAAACTATTTTGTAATGATTGTGCTGAATGTTGAAAATCTCACCGCTCGTGACCTCTGTTCTCATAATAT
The DNA here is from genome assembly GCA_036244855.1 of Temnopleurus reevesii. Classification (NCBI taxonomy): domain Eukaryota; kingdom Metazoa; phylum Echinodermata; class Echinoidea; order Temnopleuroida; family Temnopleuridae; genus Temnopleurus; species Temnopleurus reevesii. Next base: position 56,082 of record BQKZ01004567.1, on the reverse strand, counting down.
ATCTCTGATACAAAATGGATCAAAGTATAACACCTGTAGGCTGTATGCGGCTTGTGCGACGAGTAAAATGGTGCAATGCAAATAAAGTGTTGACAATTTCACATGTATTTAAATTGAAACGCTTCAATTAATAGCACCGTTTCACCTTCCCGTCGAGATTACCAAATATAATTTCATTTGGGGTGGGGTTGGGGCGATCTTGGGCCCTTTTTAGCGTTTCATGATGAATAGAACAGATTATTTTAAACACCACATGAATAAGTGGAATGGAACTGTTATCTAAGTTACTTTGTGGAAACTAAAGATATCAGCCCTTACGTACTACTAACACCATGTCATCTAGTGATTGGCTAAGATCTAGGAATTTATTCAACTTCTCATCAAGAACAAGGACTGGTGCAAGTTTAAAAAAAAATTAAATCTATTACTCCTTTTGTCCATTCAGAATCTTTAAAATTGGGCTAATATTACTGATTAAACTACATGTATCTCATATCTAACAAAAATTTGTAAATGATAAACAAACTCATAACGATTACAAAACATTTCAACTCGAATTCATACAAATTAATAATAAAATCATATATATACTATTTGAAAATATTTGAAAATATAGAGCATCTGTTGTGGCAGTGATATATTTCCAGATAATAGTTCATGTACAAGAGATAACAAAGAAATATTCAAACGAATAAAAGGGAAATTGATAGTGTTTCACACTACCCATTAACTATGAATTGAGAATATAAATGTATAGAAAAGAAGAAATTACTCTTGGCCATTTCAAAATATCATTCTTTAACTCTTTTTTGTAATGAGTAAAACTTGAAATTGGATAGAGCAAGCCCCATTGCTCTTATTCAAAATTAGCAGCTTTCGAAGAGAACATAAGCATTAATATGCTGTGGAGAGCACCATTCAGCAATTACTCTACCAACTGCAAATTTGATGTTTGTTTTAATATTCATTACATTTTATTTTTGTTTTGTTGTTTGCACATGTAATTTAAAGCAAAATTACCATGGACAGTTTTAGGAATACTATCTTGTTAACCTAGGGACATAAGAAAATGAGACACTACTATTTTAGCAAATATGGCAAAAATAATGTTCTGGCCATGGTCCTAAAATCAAGTCGATGAGCCAAATTTATGTAAACTCTGTTTTGTTGTCGATAATCAGTTATGTCAGAGCCATTAAAATTGCTTAGCAATGGTGTAACTTTCTTTTGCATACAAAAGTGTGAAAACAATGGTAAATTTTTAGCACAAGAATTTAAAAATTGAACATTTTTTAAAGTAAAAAAGGTGCATTTTATACAAAACCATGCCTCTTTAATTATAACTTTCTCCCCAATACACTATTTTCACGCCACTTGCGAAGAATGTCTATGGGCTCCGGTTAAGCTGTAGGTGATCACGGGTGTTACAAAATAATTGTAACTAATTTCAACATTGACTGGCTCAGTGTGTGTTTCCAGTAAGATATTATGCAAACTAGGTGTTTGATCGACCAGAATTAGATGTCTGTTGTAATACAGTTGTAAAAACTGGCAAAATGACAAGTCATTGTCAGCATTGCAGGTAAATATGCAAGGGACAAGTTTCATCAAGCTCATCAGAATGCTTATTCAGTTTTGCAATTTATTGCGATACTTTTACACTGCGCTACTATTCAAAGGTCATACATTTTGTGTGTTTTTTAGCCATAAGGATGTTAACTCAATTTTTGGGGGTATGGAGTTATTTATATTTGCTCTTTTCTTGGTCTCATTTGGCTCTTTTTACTCAGCTTTATATTAATCAAAACCAAAGAACCTTACCATTTGTGTCAGAACACTTCAAAATCTTTCATTTCCATCATCTTTGAATAGCCAAGACGAGTGACATCCTTTCAGGCTCCTAACAGATGATTCATTCTTTCTCAGAAAAGCATTATTCAAGTTGTACACATCATACAATGTCTCTGGACAAGTGTCAATTTTCAACCTTGCTTGGTATATCTTACAAATTATCTGATGGAGTGATATCTCAGAAACATTAAGGCTTACAGAAATGATGGTCAGGTGTCAGGATCTATTTCAGATATCATACATTAAAATCAAATCTCGTATGTCCAGCACTTTTCAAATAATTTCCTCTTCTCACATTCATCAACAAAAAGTACTTTAATTCAGAGCCTGTCTGAAGCTTTTTTGCAAACAAAACTTTACATGTATATCTTTGGGATAAAAGCCTTCAAAATGTATACCATTGCTTTGATACAATCATATTCAACAACCTCTATTTGTGTTTCATTGAAATATACTTGGAGCAACCTATTTGATAAAACATGCAATCAATTGCACTTCATTAAAATTGTCATAATTTCATTTCTGCTCGGTGACTGTCGATAATACATCAATCTCAGATGAAAGTAATCAAATTTGTATCATACCAATTTGAATGACCATTGATCACAAAGTTCATATTAAGAGATATTAGAAATCATGTAATTCACACATCTTATAAGACATAAAACAGCTTTCCTAATTTCATTATGCAATCAGAAGTAACATTGCTGCTTTAAAGTTATTAATTTCATTATTTCTTTGCTCTGGTGATACAATAAACGAAGTGATGAAAATGTCAAAAGTGATCATTATCCAGGGCCATTACCCCTAGAAATTGGTTCATGTCTCCCAATCATTGAGTCCATTTAACTATTTGAGTTTTTTATGAATCCACATGTGGAACACAAGAATACATGTCAGCAAATAATATTTTCAAGACTTGAAAAGATTTTCAATACACTTCAACCCACACATCACCCCATAATAATAATGATTTTTTTTTAAATAGCAAAATTGGATGTTAACAGAGTTTATTTGGGGTCATTATTTCCTAGAAATTTTGAAGTTTTTAAAATAATTAGCCAAAACCAATATTGACTACTTTATTAGGAAACAATTTGGTAAAAGGGCATTATAAATATATCGCAATTGCAATTTCTGAATTCTAATCTATTCTAGAAACGATTATAAATCTGTGGAAATTAATAATCAGTTACCAAATTTTGAAAGGGTGGGAAGAGGGGGGGGGGGGGAAGAAAGAGAAATAAAACTTACCCAGATATAAGAAAGATATCCATCTGCTTGTACAAAATTTGATATTCTAGGGCAATTTGAACCTAAAACTTACACTGTAAGTTAATTTTCATTAGTAAATGAATGAAGGAATGAGTGAAGTCTCTAAACACCGCAATAGAAATCTCATTATAGAAAACTGATTTTACAGATGCAAAGCAGATCTTAGGCATCTGATTATTCTATTCTTGCTTTTCCCAGAATCATTAATGTTTCTGCCATTATCCAGATAGATCACAGAAGTAACTAACAAACTTAAGTGTCATTTCAGTACCCTCTTCTAAGGAATACATGAAAATATAATAATTTCCTGGAAATAACAAAGACAGAATAAAATAGAACTCACATTCAGCACCAGTAATACTTGTGAGATACATTTCATGTATATGATAAATTGACAAAGTGAAAACAATTCATAACCTAATATTGAACAATTAAATGCACAGAATAACCACAAACACAAATGCTATGCTAAGGCATCGTCCGTTGTGAAATAGTCGGGAACCAGTTGATCAACCGCTTTAGGCTCTGATTTCCTTGACGACCTATGAGGGAGATTAGCGCTTCGAAACCACGGGTGCTCGAGTATCTCCTCTGCTGATAGCCTATCGCTAGGGTCTACTCTCATTAAGCTGTAGATCATGGACTTCGCTTGGGTGGAGAGCGATTCAGGAACGTTATATTGTCCGAGACGTATTTTAGTAAAAAGCGCCCCTGGGTCTGAATCGTGGAAGGGGTATCGCCCTACTAGCATGGTGTAGAGGATGACGCCGAGGCTCCACATATCCGCAGCTTTACCAGAGTAGCTTCCGCTGGTTAATAGTATCTCCGGACTGACGTAGGCAGGACAACCGTGCTTATCGCTCAAGTTGTCATCACTAGGCGTGGCCAGTATGTGGCCTTCTTCGATGCCGTCTAGTACAACTTCAGTTCTGTGATTTGAAAAGAGGAAAAGGAGGATAGCATGATTGGCATTTTGCATATTAATTAATACATTATTCAACACTCTGCAATGTTGTTGTATAACCTATTCAACAATTGATATCCCAAAAGAAGACTTTCAGCATTTGAATATCCCTTTAATGAATGAAACAACCAGATATTGCAAAATATATTGATGATTGTTTGTGTGCTTGTTAATAAATAATTTACAATGTACTTTTTCATAAGCAACCCATCCAATTCAATTTGAGCACATACTAAGGGCCAGGATCTTTTACACAGCTTCTGGAATATACTCTAAAGAGTAATTGTTCTTTTAATCATTTCCTATACCCAGAACATCAATGTTCTTGCCACTTATCTGCTTCCTTTCATCAACAATCTATGTCATGTCTATGGTCTCTTTTACAACTGCAGTATTTGTTTGTTACTTGGACAATAAAGCATAATAATAGGCCTACATGTAGATACATGGAAACTTCAGTCACCCAATTACATGTACAGCACTAGGTAGCATAAGCTTCGCACCGTCTGGCCTTTTCATGATCTTCCTTTATTAGCCGGTCTCGGCTGGTTGGTCACATGACAGGTTATTAGTCATGTGATTACGATAGCCTATATTCCCAGTTTAGTAACACAGATGACAGACTACCCTGGGGTGAACTCTCGGTTTTACCAAGCACAGGGAGGAAGAGAGGATGTGATGCACAGGGCGGAATGTTGGGAGCATGATATGTACCTACAGGCAGGAGACACCCTATCCCTGGGAATACAGTNCTACGTTTTACAATCTTCGTTTTAAGTCACCGACCGACCGAAGGCCTTTTATGTTTATGTCGATCCCGTTTTTTTTTAAAGTAACTACTTTCTTGTTGTTTTACCATCGGCGCCCCTTTAACTGTTTAATACAAAATATTGGAAAATTCCACCCCTGTAATATCGATCAGTGATGACTAGATTAATTATTTCGTTTGTTTCCATCCTGAGAAGAGGATATTTACAGGAATTGTGCGGCTTCATTATTAATATTATTACTCTGTCTCTCGTCTTTCTTTATTTCTTTCTGTGGGGGCGACCTCTGAGGGGGAAGTTGTAAGTACACTGTCGATTTACTGGGAATACTGTAGTCACTTCCTGGTTCCGGAAGAGAACCCAGGAAAGAAAAATGCAGTTCATCAAAATCATGTTTTTCTGCCATTCATTCCTCACTTTAGGTCGTCTGGTATTCACGAGTGCGAAATCCTTTGTGAGAAGAAATCTGAAAAAGTCTGACTTATCCTTTGAACAAAAAATTATTTGGTAATTGGCTGAAAATGTTAGATTCCCCTTTACAAAGTTAAGGAAAAGTTTACCCAACATACTGCCCGCAAAAAATATATTGGTCAGAATAATTTTATGTCAAACTTGTTGTGGAATTGCAAAATTGGAACATATAGGTGGACAGGTATTTCGCAACTATTAGTTAGACTAAGCCCAATAGTTGATGAATATGCAAAAATCCAACGTATTATGTGTGACAAGTTTTAACAAATAGGTGTGTAAACATCATGTTATTTAGTTTGGGGTAACATTTTGCTGATCAAACATGGTTGAGGGAAAAAACACATTTTAAACCGATGTGTGCACAGACAGAGCCAATGCTTGCAGTCAGTGTTGATACCAAGGGTGGTTCCTGAGTTGTGTTTCATAAAGCTGTTCGTAGTGGTAAGCATGACTGAAATTTGAATGCAGGAAAGGGTAGCGAGTCGCTCGTAGAGTCGTGCGTACCCAATGTGCAAATATCTTTACCATAGACAGGTCCCTGGATTTTGCAACAGGGTCGCCGATTGCTTGTCAGAATATAGAAAGGTTCCACTTTCTAAATTTCGGTAGGATTGATAATGGGGAATTTTATGTGGGGCCACAGCTACTTACAAACCCCGGCCATTATTGTGGCACTCGACCCTCTGGATTCGCCTAATATGGGTTCATTTATTTATTTATAACACGATATAAACTATTTCCGTAAAATTAAGTCGAACATCAATTCAATGCTCTTTTGTATTGCGTTTCAAATCGGAACCGGCCTTTGATTGTTGTGTCCGCACAGTAAAGCGCCTTGAGCATATGGATACATGCGCTATATAAATTGCATATATTATTATCACGGCGTACGGATCTACTGTTTTTTGACCGACTTTATTTTTCGAAAAAAGCGTTTTGTTTTATTTAGTGCTATCCATACATCTTGTGTCTGGAGCAAAGTCTTGTGAACAGTCTAGTGGGCTACAAGGCTGTCTGGCCATTCGGTAGCAAGCAAGAGAGAGAGAGAAAGGGAAAGGGAAGCAAAAAAGCAGAAATAGAAGTGGAAAATTTGAGGGACACCCCCCCCCCAACCCCTTCCGATAGTTAAGCGGTCCCATGTTCATATAAGGAAACAAAAACTTCCCCATACAGCTTTGAAAGAGAAATTGAATAGACCAAACCGTACCTCGTACCTAGATTATGGCTGTTTTGACATCTCAAATTGTACTACTGCAGAATTGAAAGAAAAGAAAGCAATTTGGGGAAAACCGTGCAAGGGTAATAAAGGTACAAACGGCTGTTTTGTATAAATGTTTTGACATACATGTACTGAGAGGTTTATATAGTACGATTGGGTGCACAATGTTTGTTGAAGCGAGTGGGAGGTAGGGGGTCAACATTTTGCTATAGATGCACGGTCAACATACGATTGAATTCTATTATGATTGAAATAAAACTTTTTGTAGTTGTTTTGTTACAGTTTTGTGTGGCACGCTCCCCCCCCCC
>BQKZ01004567.1:17955-30089 GCA_036244855.1 Temnopleurus reevesii | reverse complement strand
CCCCAACGCAATTTCGCCTCATGCACTGAATAGCCCCCGTTGTTAAAGTGTTAACTTTTTGCTTTACGTCATAATATTTATACCACCTTGCAACACTTCGATGTCCCATTAACATGAAAAGACACAGCATTATTTTCATCGTCCCATGACAACCTAGCAATAATGTGGTCAATGACAATGACAAACCTTCACGATTCTTAAGCATTCTCTCATTTAAGTCTGCTGAGAAAGAAGCCTTAGCACTGTATAATCCTCATTTTATCTTTTGGAATTGTCGGTTTAACTGCTCACCTAGTAATAGTTTGAGCAAACTTTGATTTCAAAACCCGATTGTTAATTGGACGTAATTATTGCGTGACACATTGTCAGGTGCATGGTGGCCGATGAAACTGCAAAAACTAGAGTGTGTTAAGCACCGATTTCAACTTTACAACTTTCTACAAAATACAGTCTAACCTTTTTATAAAGAGCACTGATATAACGAGATCTTGTTACAACAATGTAACTTTCCTAGTCCCATCTCTTTGTATTTTATTGTATTTTGGTCCTGATGTAACAAGGTTTCGATATAAAGAGATGATTTCTCTGGTCCCAAGGACCTTGTTATAACGAGGTTTGACTGTAGCGTAGAATTACAATGCACTTTGTCTGCCGTCACTTCGTAAAGACACGGACAACACAAATTGGAGCGCTGTACGAATTAGATCTTGATCATCTTTTTAATTTATTCATACTGATGCGCCTTTGCCACTGGAAGGGTGCTTGCAACACTTTAAGCACGATTTTGGGTGTACATTCACGTTTTTTTTTTTTTTTTTTTTTGCAGGAACGTGGTTTGTATCAGTACCCTGCGTTTAGCCTTTAAAATCCTGAGTCTACATCCATAGATAGTCCCTATACCATTGTAAATTTAATCTAAAAGATTGTAGTCTGAGACAGATCCAAATTAGATTGAAATTTTTATTCTAATATTTGTGCCAAATATCTCTAACTTCTGGTGGAATTTGCAATTTTAAAATAAGTTCGGCATATTCAAACCAACATTTTTGTATGTGGACAGTATGTGTCCACGTTTTTAAGCGTGTTACAAAAAGGTAGTCAGAAGATCACCCCACACTTCTCAAGATTTTGTGCCGGATATAATAACGCTTAAAATTTTCAACAAACCGGTGAATAAAAAAAATGGAATAACCATAAACCGAGAAGTTGTCGAAAGGGCACTTGTTATCATTTATGTTCTTAGATGTCGCGCTTGTTTTTCACATGCCCGTTACAGAAAGAAAAACGACCTTCTCGCATCAAAGAATGCATGATCAATGAGCGTGTAATCGTTGCGTATTTAGTGTCATTATTGTCGAAAATCGCCATTAAATCCAGCGTGACAAGCAGAATATATCAAAACTCATTATGTCAGAATCCGAGGTCAAAATAAACACCGTGTACACATAGAGAGTTGAATGATGGCACCAGTTGAAATATCATTCGGTTTAAAATGGGTAGCAAACATCATAGTGGTGCCAATGGAGGCCGAAATAATTTCCCTGTCTCATACAGTCATAGGCCTATGAATTCTAGAATGAAATAGAGTCTCTATAAAATATAGACATTGCATTTTATTGCAGTATATTCATTTCAAAATTGGTTAAACGGTTGGAAATAAAGAGTTCATTTTAAAGGAAAAGAAATGNGTTATAAAGAACATTGAACAATACATCAGACATGACAGAAATATACAGAAATACAGAGAAAATAAAATTTGTCCAGGGCAAAGCGTATAACTGCAAAGGCAGGACAATAAAACAGGATACATATAAAAGCAATGATATTAACCGAAATAGTGTTTAATTAAACTATATAAATATATAAAAACTCATTATGTCAGAATCCGAGGTCAAAATAAACACCGTGTACACAAAAGAGTTGAATGATGGCACCAGTTGAAATATCATTTGGTTTAAAATGGGTAGCAAACATCATAGTGGTGCCGATGGAGGCCGAAATAATTTCCCTGTCTCATACAGTCATAGGCCTATGAATTCTAAAATGAAATAGAATCTCTATAAAATATAGACATTGCATTTTATTGCAGTATATTCATTTCAAGATTGGTTAAACGGTTGGAAATAAAGAGTTCATTTTAAAGGAAAAGAAATGTTTTATGACATGTAATTATGAAACGTCTTTTGTTGTTGGACTTTTTGTTCAAATGATAATGTTTAGAAAACTACGGGGCAATACTAGATTTTGTCGAACTGAACATTGTAATATGGTTTTTTTTCTTAATATTCAAATGTATTTGGCGCAGCACTTTGCAGCTCATATCAGGACGGTGTTTCATAAAGTATACGAAAGACTTTAAAGAACGTCTTTACGCATGACGACTGGTATCAGTTTTTGTGCCGAATGATCGAGATTCTTTAATACGCGTATTACACTCATTAACGTACACCAGTCTTTTTTTTTTTTAAAGTCGTGCGTAACTTAAAAAAAAAACGATTTGGTGATTCACCGCCCTGGAATCCTTTCTGGTGTTGCCCAAGAGTCAGTGATAGTACCTTGCTTTTACACTGCAAAAACGCTGGTGTTGAATTTAGCACCAGCCGGAATCTAGAAATCCACACCAGAAGAAATAGAAATAACATCCGTTTGTAATCATATCAATATATTTAAACCCCGACTGGATTGTTCCAAACAAAATAATGTTATTTCAACTCTTCCATGGTCTGGACCAATCCAACTGCTGTTAAATTTAGCACCAGTGCGGTAGCGTTATATGCCGTCCAACGTTTACGATCTTCCCATTCATTACACTTTTGACTTAGGCCTAAGTCATTCTCTTGTCATTTCACCCAAAGTTCAGTAGGGAATTATGTCAACACAGACCTCAACATCCATCGTTTCATTTTGAACTGGTATTTATTAGCACCACGGTGTTAATATTTACACGTGCGTTTAGGAATGTTATACATCGATATCCTAATGCGAACCACTTATGTCAGAGAAAAGGGGCTATTAACGACATTTTTATTTGATTTATATCTTTAAGTCGTGATGTTCAATAAATGATTTCAAACATTGTACTCTGGTCTCATGCTTGATTTTTCTCCCTCCTTCAATTCAACCTCTCCCCTCGTCATTTATTTATAATATTCCGTAATTTTTCTCCTTCACAAACTACATCTATACCCTATATACGAACGATATAAAGGCCGATNCCCTCCCTCTCTTCTCTCTCTCTCTCTTCCTCACCCTCTCTTTCTCTCTCTCTCTCTCTCTCTCTTCTCTCTTTCCCTTCCCATCTTTCCCTCCGAAGCTTCCTTTGATATTTCGTACTCTTAAACATTCTCAATTTTATTCCTTTCTCCTCTTATCTGTCACTGTGTCTCTCTTCTTCCCCGCTTCTTTCTTCTCCTCCATACCCTTCTTAGCCATCTCCCCCAAAGGGCTAATAAGTAACATGTATAAAATATAATTTAATTTGCTATTACTTTATTCAACAAAAATATTATTCAACTCACAAACATTGTGCAAATCAATCTTTTTGGAAAAAATAACAATGACTATCAAAGTCAACAAATTCTGAATATAATACAGTATTTAAATTGAACGGCAGAACCTGAAAGACGCTACTCTCTGAATTCCTTGGATAGAAAGCCAATCTAATCAATTAATAGATCATTTTCAGGCAGGGACCAATCCAAACGTAGATTGAAAATTTAAATCATATAAGAATATAATCTAGTAATGACATTTTCTAGCACATACTAAATCTATTAGATTGAAAATGAAAATCAATTTTGGAGTGGTCCCTGAGTATTATCGTTTCGATTGACTTTGCAATCCGAGGAATGTATAGAGTAGTATATGTCTTTTTCACAAGAACCATACATTTTACTGCTGGCTTTTTGGGGGTACAAATTAAGAAATTAAGGTGCAACCGCAGGTAAAATAACAACATCTTTAAAATGCATCCTTAGGGTGGAGATTTGCACCCTCAAGTGTGCACATCTCGACCCTAAATGTACATATCCGCACCATAAAGGGTGCTACTATTGTACCAGCAGTTGCACTCCGAAGGTGCAAAACTGCATCATAATTTCTCAGTGTGTAGGGTCCAGACCAAAGTCAATTAAAGAACCAAAAATGAAGCTCCCTATATTCTTATATTACCATAAGCTATCTATTGCAAGATCAATAATCATTTTTATTCTTTCCTCAAGTCTATCAAATCACTCCTTTTCCCAGTTTCTATTTTGAAAATGTTGAAGGGAAGCTATGCACTGGACGCATTGATGGACCCCTACACACACAATTTGAAATCTTCATCGATTTGAAGAGTAAAGACATACATGTAATTGACTCGCTAATTCCCCCTATATGAACTTATCACCAGATTGGTGCATAGCATAATTAAAAGGTGGATAAAAATGAATCTTCTCAATTTAACCACTTTCTCTACACCTCTGACATCAACCCCTAAATATTAGACACGTCAAACATAGGACCCCAGACAGAGCATATGCGACCATCTTGCTAAACTGATTCTAAATATAAGAACACTATTTTGTCTCGGGGCCAGCCCCAATAATTATTACAGAACCAATGAAATAGACTCAAGGTGACTCTCTATTCACTTTTTAATTATCAATTGTTTAAGATATATAACGGAATCCCATCAAAGTTTAGCTACAACCTTGTCCGAAATGTTATCCTCGTAATTCAATATAACCAAACAGAAACCCTGTTGAAAACATTTTTGCTTGAGGTTTGAAAATACGGGCCAAGAAGGTTCCATTATACATCTTTATTTCTGGGTATGTAAATGCTGGTTAAAATCTTTGAAAAGGACTGAATAAAACATTAATATCATAATTTATCAAATATTTAGCAAACCAGGGGAAGTTTCCCTGGTCAAAATATTTTAGTAAATTAGGGGCAAGCGAGAGGATTCAATTTATGAAGTTTCCAACAAAATCTGAAAGTTAACGTTCAAACCAATCATTATTAAAAAGAGGAGACGAAGTTTATCATTCTGGAAAAAAAATTACATGTCATTGCTAATGAATACTGTACTAGAGGAATGTCGATTTATGGCAGATACAACTTTGCGCAGAACAATTCAACATAAAATTCATTAATTACATTTTGATCAAATTATTGTGTTTCGTCACCGTTATAATATACTTTGATCGCTGTCTCTCTGCCATCGTTATACTGGCACAAATCATCGAGGGCAACAGCCGGCGTTCGCTCCGAACTCTTTTCGACATCGTCCAGCCAATTTAGAATCCATTGTCGTGCCTCCTCATCCTGTTCATCGTCGAAATCGTATACCGTGGAATCGTCGTCGTCCCCGATCAGGACTTCGTTCTTGGAGATCGGTATGAACGCTTGGTCCTTCTCGATGGCTTTCGTGTCGGGACGCCGCGATTGAGGCGGAGATTGAGGTCGCGTTATTTTGACGACAACGGCACTGTCTGAATTCCGGTGACGAAGAAATCCTGCGTCTTTTTGTTCATTGGTTGGTATGCCTTCATGATATTCGTTCTGAGTGGCTAACTGATTATGATTTCGATCACTGATTGGTGGTTTAACTTCCAAGCTGTGACCACGAGGAATATGAGAATGGATCGCTCCGTCACTACGACGCCGAAACGCAGCCGGTCGTGAGACTTGAGGATTCGGCGAGTGTGAACGCGTTTTTGAAAACAAACTCGACGATAAATTTTCACCCTGTAATGCATTCGAATTCTCATCAACTTTGTCTATGATATCGATTGATGACCGTTTGTGAAAGGGTTGACCGTTTCTCAATTCTGCGAACGTTTTCGGCGAAGTCGGTGTGAGAGTGCTCGCGGGCAACGATCCCCGCCGATAACGGCGAGTTCGTCCTTGCGACGTGTTGCCCGACAAAGGGCTCGGTGATAGCGACGGCGGGGGAGGCGACGGCGCAAGGACGGGCTGCGATGCGGACAGAAGCGATTGCGGGCTCGAAGGCGAGCTACTTGTCTTGCTCCATGGCGACGAACCTCGACGCTTCAGCAATCTCTGCGACGAACTCGACGTCGTCGTCGTTTCGACATCGTTGACCACCAGGGTGACCGGAGGAGCGATGGTCATCTTCGACATCGTCCCGTTGAGAACATTGACGGATGTACTCGATGTCTTGCGAGGCAGGGGCGGGAGCTTTCCCCGTCGCAGGTCGATCATGCCTTCGCTAGCCCGTCGATTACGGTTGTGAGACCGGGGAGGCTGTAACGCTGACGATGGTGCATTCGACAGCCCCATTTTGCTCGGCTCCTTCTCGGCGACACCTGCTGATGAATCTTTGAACATCAAAATTTTAAAGGATCCCCTTGTTCATGTATTGTTTAACGTTCATCATTTAACTTCTAATTTCCAGATCCGTCATGATTATTAAAAAAAACACTTTCATAAATGATATTTGAAGGCTTCATATATCGTTGATCATTCAAGGCTCCGACAAAGGGAGAAGTTCATAAATTTGACATTCCATTTTAGTGAAAACTTCCAACACTTTTCTTCATGTCAGCACGTTCAAAGTTTGATCCCAGGTCTCATTTTCAACAATTCATGATTCATATTTCGTAGAAGTAAATATATATCACTCGCTTCATCATCTGATACAGAATTGTTTAGAGAGTACATAATATGCGATTGTTCCTTAGCTAATCTAAGAGTAAATAATAGTAATGTCGTACTCCTTTAAGGTGTTTTCCTAGTTGAAATGAATCAGCAAATTTTCGAAAAAGTTTTAGCAGGATGAAGGGCAACAATCGGTGTCAATTATATATTCACCCATGTCCATACATTTCGGATCCAAATAACAATATCCATCATCATAATTTTCCTGATTAATTCCTTCACGATGCGTTAAGACAATTTCTTGAAAAAAATTTAAAAGTCTGATGAGAATTACGGGAGCAAATCCTCTTTCGAATCAGCAAAGTTGGAAGTTAAACGTTCTTCAAAACAATTCCAGCATCATCATCATCGCATCGTTCTCATCATTAGAATAAGAATTCCGATGAAAGTTTTCCGTGACTAACTTTATCTTGCCATATAATTATGAAATAATTGCGAATTAATTCAGGGAGCTGGGAGCTGGTCTCCAAAATGCCTCTGAATTGAAGTGACTCGGCACGCTTACAAGACGATGCTGAAAGTGATGGGGTTGGTCTTCTTTTGCTCTCGGCATCTCAATCTAAATAACGACCTTGTATTCTACTTGTAAGCACACACTTAGGAATAAAAAGGCACCAGCCCGGCAGCTCGCCAGCGCGGACTTGTTAGGATTCAGTTTCTCATTGGATTGTTAGCTCAAGCGAGGAGGAAGAAAGAAGGACAGAAAAGGAAGACGAGAAGAGTTGAAGGATCTTCTTTGCAAGCCCTTCAAGCGAGAATACATGCTCAAGTGGAAACAAAGGGGGAGGGCAAACTTTTTGTTATTCAATGTGCGTTTCAGAAGTGTGTGCTTAGCAATGTGTAAATCTTAACTGGACTGTAAATAGATCATGTTTCTTTATCATTGATACGCGAATGTGTCTGAATAAAAAGGAAATACATGAATAAATGAAGAAAAAAAATTAAAAGCAGAGCAGTAAATACCAACATTGTGTTCCTGCTCTAATGCATATGGTCGTGTGTGAAGTAGAGGTCTGTATTTAATCCTGTCATATTGTACTAAAGAGATAATAATCAAAGACGTTAAAATGTTTTCGAGAAAAAGAAGAAATGTTGTAGATACTATTAATTTCCAACAAGACAGGAGCCAAACACACGTACACAATGTGTTTTCGACACATTTTGCGATGATTATGTCCATGTAGGCGCTATTTTCAGACCATGATAAATTGATTTTTTTACGCTCAACGCAATTCAATACACATATATAATACAATTTTCTGGATACTGCAGAAACTGGATAGAAGCAGAAATGTCAACCGTTCCCGTATACCCATAAGGTAAAAAACAGAATGTGAAAAATTCAACAGCTGCACAAAAGTGGAATAAAACACGACAAGAATAACCATGCTCCCAGCCATTCCATTGTGATGAAAGCCTTGATACGCCTCATGTATATTTCCGGAACGGTTAGCATCTCTGCAGATGGGATAATACACTGCAAAACGCTGGTGTTGAATTTAACACCAACCAGAATCTATATAGGACCACAGAAAGGTGTTAAAATAACACCAGTTTTGGGAATCGAATCAATATATTTAAACAACGACTGATGTTGTTCAGGGCCTTAAACAACATCAGTTGGTATTAAAATATATTAAACATGATAAATGAATTCCAAAATGGTGTTGTTTTAACACTTTTCTGGTGTGGTCCTATAAAGATTCCGATTGGTGTTAAATTTAACACCAGCGTTTTTTTGCAGTGTATAAACTATATCCTCATATATAGTCACAGAAAACCTCAAAATATAAAGTGTGTCAGTGATTGTTCCTTTCAAGTGATGTGTGACTTTCATCTTCGCGCAGACGGTGTCAGCTTCCCGCCAAAATGGTAACTCGGTATCGATAAAGATATCGTGCTACTGCCCCGTGTTTATGAAGACATAATGCCCCTCTGTTTTTCAGTACAAGTCTCCATTTTGGAAGATTGAAATTCATCTGGATAATCTTATACGCCGGTGTTCGGGAAACTATATTTTTAGACACTGTTGTGGATTAGTCATAGACATTGGAATAATAATTAGGTGCCAGCTATATGAGCTCAAAAATAGGCATTTCAAGGGATGGGGTTAATGATTAGATATAATGCACTTTTGCACCTACTAACTGATTATAATTCAAACGATGAAATTAACAATCAAAATATTTTCTTCATCAGGGGAGATGAGTGGGTATTTCCACAAACACTATTTCTTTACCAAGTGGATTTTTATCAAGTGAATATATAGCTGCTACTCCCGAGACCTCATATAATAATGGTCCATTGTGTCCCAATTTTCGAAATTTGTTTTTCATTACGTCACTGTGTGTTTCCTTGAAACAAAAATTGACCCTTCGTATACAGATATTTGGGGCTGACAGCCTTCTAAACAAGCCTCGCTTCTTTGCTAACCTCTATTTTTTAAATTTCTTTTGTCATATTATACCATTATTATTTATGACTGTATATATTTGAATTATCAAAAGAACTGTAAAATAAAATGATTTGAATTTAAATTTCAATTTGAATTTGAATATGACTAAGACGATATGAGCATAATTGCGACCGAAGTTAGCGTCAACAATTTCTATAACAAACCAACATAAAAGTGCAGCGACAGGCCATATGAATTCGGTAGGTTGAACCCCGACATAGCGACAAGATTATTAACGTGTGCCCGGTCTCGTTCAAGAGTCCTACCTCATTGAAAATTAGATAAATCGATACTAGAATGAATAAATTGATAATAAATGGATGAATGTATGAAAAGTAGATGAATGGATAAACGCGAATAGATTAACGAATAAATTATTAAAGTATTGCATTAATAGATTAATAAATGAACATATGAACAGATGAATAAATGAATAAATCAATCAATGAATAAATTGATAAATGGACAAATGGACAAATGACCAAATTAATAAATGACTAAATGACTAAATGATCTAATGAATCAATGAATCGTTGAATAAATGAATGAATGAACAAGTAAATAAATGAATAAATGAATATTGAATGAATAAAGTAACAGATTAATGAATTAATGAAATAATACATGTATAGATAAATGCATGAATACATGAATAAATGAACAAATGAATAATTGAATGCATGAACAAATGAACCATAAAAGAATGACCTTTTTACGCGCATTGGCGGTTTCTATGAAATTCCTAAGGAGATTATAAAGGAGATGATATAAACTATTTCTTAGTACAACTCTTTGTTAAATAATTAAATAATCTATAGGCATTGGTTATTCCCAAAATAACCGAACGGTTCACTGAAAACGCACGTGATGGCGCATGTGAATAATTGCTGCTTTGTAAGGTAATCCGACAATATGGATTGAGGTTTATAAACAAAGAGAGAGATTGTATATCGATTTTAGGATATTTTGGGAAGTAAGATAGCGAGCGAATGTTTTCAAGCGATGCAAATTCCCAATGGAGTTTTTACGTAAAATGGAATTTTCGCTAAGGGTTATGGCTGCTGTCAAGATAGAAATTATGCAAGTTTTACATTTTCCTTTTGACCACATCTCCTTATCTCCTATCTCCTTACCGCTCTTTTCCCATAATGAACAGACTTTAAAATATTAGAAAGAATCATTCTTCATGTATTGCAATAAGTGATAAGTTTGATGAGTTTCATTTTGGTGTTTTACAGAAATTGATCGAACTTTCATTCTTCGCTTTTCCACGAATTATAATAATAATAATAATAGATGCAATTTATATAGCGCACGTATCCACTCTGCTGAGTGCTAAAGGCGCTTTACATTATTATTACCATGGCTTTAGCCCGGCAGCCATTCACTGCGCACTTGGCATTTCAAAGAATAAATATTCCTGTCAGGTACCCATTCACCTCACCTGGGTTGAGTGCAGCACAGTGTGGATCAATTTCTTGCTGAAGGAAATTGACGCCATGGGTAGGATTCGAACCTACGACCCTCTAGTTGAAAGGCGAGAGTCACGACCACTACACCACGGCGCCTCCATGGCAAGCATAAGTAAACAAACTAAAATAATTATACTAAAAAAATAATAACAACATAATAATGATGACAATAATAGTAATAATAACCCTATAATACTACTAGTAATAATAATAGAAATGATTATGATAAGAAGAAGAAAATGCATCAAAAATGTGTCCTATACAAAAACCGTCATGACTTTCGACAGGCTGGGTCAATTTTGATATGATAAAACTCACATTCACCTGGTTAAGAAAATCAATTATACTCTTTTGGGGGGAATATGGGTAAGAAAACAGCTTGAATATGGCCAGTTAGCTGTCGTCATTTTTATTTGGGAAACTCTGTGTAGATAATATTTTCGATAGATAGAAATGAATGAAGTCACCAATTGGGGCCGCGCCGCAAAAGGAGAGGTCCTTTTTGGCCCTCTCTATAAGTGGAAGCGTCGTAGTGTAGTGGTTCTGACTCTCGCCTTTCAACCAGCGGGTCGTATGTTCGAATCCCGCTCGCTGCGTTCATGTCCTTTCGCAAGAAATTTATGCACATTGTGCTGCACTCTACCCAGGTGTAATTGGGGATCGGTTGAAAGTGACCACAACATGGTCAATTTAGCATTTCGCGAAATGAAGCGCCTGCTGGAATATTCCCCGAGGAGTGGACATTGAGCATTATAGTATGCTTGGAGGCTTGAATCCAATAAACCGGGATAATAATAGATCTATTGCATGGACCGCTGGGAAAACAGTTCGATGAACTGAAGCGGCTACCCTGGGTAGATAATACGCATAATTATTATAATCATTATTATTCTTCCCTTCGTGTGATTATTACTCTTTTTAATCCAAAATCCTTGATGGCTCACTATATCGAGATGACTTCTTTCTACACAATGAAAAAAATAATAAAGGATTTTCAGGTGGTCATAAAAATGAGCAGGTATAAAAAGATGACCCACAATTTTTTTTTATCGCAATCGCTCACAAGATGGATTTTCTCATAATGAATGATTATGCATTACAAGAGCTCAAAAACCGGGAAGCAAAGAAGGCTATAAAATACACTAATTTTGTTTAGGGCAGTCATAAAAATCAAGCAAAATACTAATTTTAGAGATACGGATGGACGAATGTAATTGAAGTTTTAAATTGTTCAATTTGATAGTATATAAATAGCATACATTATTATTGTGTTAAGTGTTCTGGGTATGAGTTAATATAAGAGGACTGGTAGCATTATTCTTCTGGATTTATAGTCGACTTTTTCATCACGGTGCTATTATTACTGTTGTAATTATCATTTTTACGTTGCACACATTATTAGCGCATCCAGAGGCTTGGGCACTGTCCGAGGGTAGGTATACAGGGGCCCCAACATTCAGTTAACCCATTGACTACTGGAATTGAGATGTCCCTGCACAAAGTCTATGTGATTTACATTATTCAGGAGTCAATGGGTTAAC
>BQKZ01004566.1:23597-34740 GCA_036244855.1 Temnopleurus reevesii | reverse complement strand
GGGTTGAAATGTGATCACAATGGTGATGACGACATGTTGTGTGCCGTTGCCTCGTTTCACTTCATTGATTTACACAGTTTACTTATGTATCTGACAAAAATAGATCTTACATCGATGCATAAAATCGCCTATAAGTTACCAAGAACCTGTATCTAATTAAAAATTATATAGGATGTGCTTAGATAACTAATGAAATATAGACCTGGGTATAGTTTTATGTACATCCTATCAATTATATTGCATAAATCGGGCCAAATAACACCAAATAAAGCGATCACTTTTCAACAGAATTTGTCGGTATTGCTAATTTATTCACCAATCAGCACTACCATTGTTCATTGAATCTGCGCCTTCTAGGAATTTTATTCATCCCCCGATTGTCATGCTTGTACGTGCTATTCATCACGATCGCCTCATTATTTCCTTTACATTCTTGACAGATTATCTTGCTCTGTCGTTTCTGCTCTGAATAAATTATGACGGCTCGTTTCAAGAGTGAAAATCAACTTTACAATTTTAAGCACGTTTTAAGGAATTTTATTTGACGGAGTATTATAAATGTTAATCATACCAACTCTTTCACTATCTCAGCTCATCCTTCTTCACTTTTTAGACACATACGAGCTTTAATTTTTGTGTTTTTGGGCGATTTGTGTATCAATGTAGGGAATATTTTTGTAATATACATAGGTAAACTGTGTAAATCACTGAAGTGAATCAAGACAGCATCACACAACATGTCGTCATCAAGTTTTTCCTCCCCCGCAATTTTTTTGATCCCGGCCGTGTTTGGGAGGGGGTGGCCAAAAAGTTTTAACATGAATTTTTGTAATAGCGAAGTTGAATGTAATTTTCAATCATCTGTTCCTGTATTCTCCGTCAACTTAGTTCTCGATTGAGGCATAATGTAGGATTGTGCGAATTCGGTAAAACTGAGGACTTTAACCAATTCCTTGCATTCGTGAAAAGAATTCTCGATGTTTTCAACATCAAAATCGCTGAATCTAGAATTTATAATCGGGATGAAAATAGTGTTCTCCACAATAATGCTTAAAATATGTACACTACTAATGAGAGCAATTATAATCCTGACAAAAACAATCTTAATTACACAGGAGCAATATTTATTATAAAGATGATCAAAAGCAATGATGGAATGATGATAATAATGATGATAATTATGATATATAACTAATCAGCTGATGATGATCGATACCGATGAAAATGAATAAAAAGAAGTTCAACAAGAAGAATGTCACCAGCTGTGATAGAATTACTCATGTTTTCTCATTTTCTTTTCTCTTTCATTTTCTTTCTACACTAGATCCTTGTTGAAAATCGCTTACTCTAATTTCTTAGAGGTTACGACGGTCTCCTGTTTGAATTGCTTGATGTTCTAAAGAATATGACGGACCAGGAGGAACACGTACTGATCAGTCTGCAAAGCGACGGGTAAATATGCCTTAAACATGTAGATCAGATTTGGGAGCTTTATATAGACACTTAACTACTTTGTGAGCGGAAGGATATCCCCATAATGCAGTTTTTCAATTGCAAATTAGAGCATGTTCATAGTTTGTTTGAATGAAATCGATCCAGAAGTTGCTTGATTATCACCAAACAAAATATAACCCCGTGTGTCCTGTTAACCTCAACAGCACACCGTGTCATGTGCAAAATGAATGCGAATTCACACTCCACACACAATAACACTTGTCCGATTGTGGTCCATTCCTCTAGCGCTGCGCGCCATTGGAATAATGGCCGGTTGGCATTTTCATATTAAAAATAAGTCCGAATGCGTGCGAAAATATTCTCCTGATTTCGCATAAATTCATATTGATGCGTAGAAAGCAATTTGTGTGTACATCACTTTGTTTCACATCAAATTCTGCATCATTCACCACTGCTGGTTGTTGTTGTTGTTGTTTTTTGGTGGAAGCGTCCTCATGTAGCGGTACTTACTTTCACCTTTCAACCAGAGAGTTCTCTGCTTTCAGTCAGGGAATCGTATACTAGGTTCGAATCCCTGCAATGGAGGTGAGTTCCTTCAGCAAGTAATTTCTCCACATCGTGCTGCACCCAACCCATGCGACGTAAATGTGTACTGGCAGGAATGGATTCAGTCAATGCAGTCATAGCATTGTTGCACCAAATAATAAGATCACTGATGATAGTGCTTAAAAATACCTCATATTAAGCGCTATATATCATTGTAGTTGCCATTATCATGATTATTATTGTTATTTTATTGCTCTTATCTACAAGTGTTCCATTAAGAAAGCATGGACCACATTGATGTACCTCATTAATGGCAGCCAATCTTCAAAATCATAATAAGAAACAATGTGATTTGGTAGCCAAACGTGTCAACACATTGAGCATGTTGAGTAAATGCAGCTAACTTTCGACACAAATTAAGATCAAATTATTCCAAAAATGGATTCTATATAAATGGCATTTACTTCCAGGATGTCTTCATTGTGTTCTATTTGCACTAAAATGCTGATCTTTGCGACAAAAAAAAAATTAGCCGCAGTGTATGCGCACTGTCCAAATGTGTGCACGCTGTATGCTACAGTCCAAAAGTAACAAAATATACATGACAACCAATCTTTAAGATCATAATAAGAAACAATATTTGATTTGGTAGCCAGAAACAGAACAGAAACCATGTAAAAAAAAATGAAAATGGCGTACTCACATGTTTGTTGAAGTATAATAAGCCCCTCACAGAGCACCAGTCAAAATGAAAATGACCTTTTAAAGTTGTTCAAGGCGTTTACACAGTTCGAGTGGCAGCGTGCGCGCATAAATGCCCGTACATATCTCTACTTGTATTTCTCTTTCTCTATTTCCTCTTTTTCATAATGCAACTCCATATTATGAGCAGCCCTTCTCCCCTCTTTGTAACTTGTGCACAACCACCTCGAATGGGACACGTGAATCATGATGAATTTCCTCGTTACTCTACCGCTGCGAAACCAATTTGTCTTAGCTTTCTTTTTTTGGCGCCTCTTTTTCATTTCTCGCTGAAAATGACCCCCATAGGAACCCGCGGTAATTAGTGTCGTCAACCGAACGATTTCTTCTGTCTAAATGGGGTGGCACACTGAAATTACAATGTTTTGTGCTGTGTGACACTGTCGAGTGAGTGTGCTGAAAATATGAATTTTAATCGAATATATTAAAGGTAGAATACTTCTTTTTCAGCCTAAAATTTGACTTTCCAAGATTGTTGTGTTATGTTGAAGAGTACTAAATGTTAGAACTTATCACCTAAAATTTGACTTTCCAAGATTGTTGTGTTATGTTGAAGAGTACTAAATGTTAGAACTTATCACCAATCAATTATGCACAAAGATTGGCCATTATAGGCGTATTTATAGTTATTCCAATAATAATTATTTTATTCGGGCCTCGAATTAATGGACCGTACGTTCAAAATTCAAAACAGCCGTTGACTCCTCGTTGACCAATAGCGCAAGAGTCTCTCTCAGTGCGTATTTCGCATGGTGTGGCAGTGTATTGAAGTGCACACTGTATGTGCTCTTATAACGTTGTGTGTGTGTGTGTGTGTGTGGTAATACGCTAGGAGTATCGCGATACCGTTGGTGTCAAGATGAATTATGATAGAAAAGATTCTTATTTGATTTAAATATTCTGGACTACATTCGACCAAAATACTTCGTAGAGGTTATTATTTTGGCATATCCGAGGTACAGAACAACTTGTAAGCATAACCGTAATGTGTGCAAATGAAGTTGTCTACCTTTAAAGCTCTTTACCGTTTTCAAAATAATTTAAGTCAGTGCCTTGAACCGTTTGAAGTGTCAATATTCCATATTTGCTATGGGAAAAAATGATTACCGCACGTAATGGACTATTCAATCGGCACACTATTGGTATTTCTTTCTTTCTTTTTAACAGTCCTAAACATTCATTCTTTAAATAAAATCGTGCCTGTTGCTGCATGTTCAAATGTTCACTACCACATGGGAAGAAGTTAAACATTCGATCAGTATTTGCATTATTGTACTATTATTTATATCATCGATTGATGAAATAATCAATGTGGTTATTTGTTTAAAAGCCTGCTCTGAAACTGCACACGCAAACATAATGAAGTGAAGATTTTAGCCCTATATACAGTGACTCTACATACAGTGCTATTTTGGCGGCACCTTACATTACGGAGCTTTAGCTAACAGTACGGTAGGGCCGATCAGAACGTTATTTCTCAAGCGCGGAATAATCTAGCGGGCCGTTAAGGTTGAGAACGCCCGCTAGATTATCCCGCGCTTGAGAAATAACGTCCTGAATGCCCTACCGTACTATTAGCTAAAGCTCCGTAATGACCGATTTTAAAACTTTAGCCGGGCCCGTCCTACACTAAAACTTTTCTGTTTTTTGTAAATGTATTCCTAAATCTGTTTTTTTTTTTCTGAGCTAGGACCATATTTCATTATACAGTTGCTCTTCATCCCATCAAGACCGCGTACTTGGAACTTGCTGTGTTTAAATGTTTAACTAAAAATGCAATAGGGCGAGATTGCAGTTAATGTTGATATAGTTCTTGGTGCGCACATCCTTACGATGCTGCTGTTTTTGTGTATTTCCTATTCTTATTTTTAGATATGTATAGTAAAACAACACAGAGCACAGGAGGGCGATTCCATGTCAGAAAATGAAAATAAAATGCCGAAAATATAATTATTCGGGATTAAAAAGGTTGGTACATTTAAGATCTAGAAAAGAAAAAAACAGACATTCACTATTTTTTGGTTCTACGGGCGCTTTTTTTGTGGATTGTGTACAATTACAAAAAAAAAATTATTCACATTGTAGGTATTGTCATGTGCATGATTATATTCCTTTTTATGTTATCCCTCTATCGTTGAATGAAAAGAGGAGAAGTTGATTGTTCTTACGTCTCGAACTGAACATGTAATTTCGTTATAATGATCAAGGGTTTTGAACATAAAAGCGGTGTCAACGTTTGATCATTTGGATGATATCGACTTTTAATAACTCCGACCTTCCTTCCCCTTGATAGTATCAATGTGAAAAATAAATAAACATGAGAAGTCATTGAGTTATAATGAGAGTAATAATGATAATAATAATAATAATAATGTCTTATTTACCCAGGGTAGCCACATTCAGCTGTAAGTTAGCTGCTCTTCCAGTGGGCCCTGCATAGCATAAAGATATTATTATCCTTCTCGTTTCTTTAATGCCGAACGCCTGGAAAGAAGGCAGATAGTCCCATTTTTATAGGTCTTTGGTACGACTCGGCCAGGGATCGATCCCACGACCTTCCGTTAAACTTAATGGAGCAGACGCTCTACCACTGAGCCACACATCATCTGAGAGGTTGAAGACATTTTGAGAATTCATGGGGCTGTTCTTTTATTTTTTTATGGGCAGTGTCCGCACAACATATATGCTAAATATCGAGAAAAAATTGCCATGCCTCTCTATTTTTCAAGCCTGTACCCTGCAATTAAAAACTTTCTAAATTAGCCTTGTGAATTACCTAAAAGGAAACGGGAGAGATTGGAAAATCTGTCGACTAAATAAAATGAACCGTTGAATTTTGTTTGATTAAAATATGTCCTATATTGGGGAAAATGACAGATGTACAAATATGTTGTACAACGGACACGCATGGATGGAAATCGATGCTAATTATGCACAGATAAATCATGTAATGGTAAACAAAACTATTCTAATCGCAGATGAATACATTTAATTTCCATTTTATGATATTCATTTCGGCAGGAGGGGACATGAAAAGAATGAAGTTCAATGCATTGATTACACAATGTATATGGTATGGGATTTGTGTGTACAAAACAAAGGGTCGATTAGATTATCAAAAAGTTGAAATACTAACTTCAATTCGCATCAATAGTCAACAGGTCTTTTACATTTATTTTATGCAGAATCAACAAAAATAAGATAATAGTACAATTATATGGATACAAAGACACTCAAATCTAGAGTGTCCGTACAATCATGTTTTCAGATGGTCACACAACATGATCGCTGATGTTTTTGTGATTCCAGCTATAACTGAAAATTTGGAACAATTTATCCGTAGTATCTTTAAAGACGGTATAGAAACATTTTCAATGAATTTCTTTGTACAATTCCCAGACTTAATTGAGGATAGAGTTGTCTTTCATAAAACTTTGATTTTTATGTGTTCGTAGGCCTACAGCATGGCATTATTTTGTGCATGATCTCCATGGCGATTAAGTGGCTACTCGAGCAACACTTCATAAGACATGTAAGATGCATTTAGGTTCTACGGTTTATTCATCAAGAAATCTCGAAATTTCCTTCATTAGTTTGTCAGAATATTGAAAATTCTATGTGAATGTCCATACAGCGTAGCATAGAATCGCCCAGAAGATGAATACTTGTGTCGCGCCAATATTTGCACACACGATGTGCTTCAGGCTCCATACACCAAAAAGTACCAGGATTTATATTAGAAACTCAATATTTACCTGCCAATATACAAATACAGAGATAATATTGAATATGTAAATGTAGACGTACCTGCCGTCTATTCTGATTTCATGTATTTAGATTATTTGCACATTTGTGTGTATTATGGAAAAGAAACTTCTTAAATATTCTGAATTGGGGCGTGATAACATTTGTAAATTGTATAAATCTGGCGAGGACAAAAATTATTGTGTTCAGTGAGCTCTGATTCACACAAACGATTACACATTCAATCCTCCAATTCCAACATCTTTGCGTCGTAATTGTTCTGAATTTCGCATTTTAACCAAAGGGTCGCGGTTGAAATGCAACCATCATACATGTATGCCGCTAATTTCCTTCCGCAAAAATCCTTCATAATATTCTGCACTTTACCGAGAAGAGGGGAAAAAATGGCAAGCTGGCCAGCAGGGTTTTAATCCATGATTTAGCTAAAACTCTGTATTGGTGGCTGCCAGAAGATAAGCAAACGCAGGGATAATATTAACAGCTGAACCCTTTTAGCGTAATGGAAAAATAATAATAAGCTATTACCATCATCAACATCATTATTATTATTATTATTATTATTATTATTATTATTATTATTATTATTATTATTATTATTATTATTATTATTATTACTATTATTATTATCATTATTATTATTATTATTATTATTATTATTATTATTATTATTATCATTATTATCATTGTTGCTCTTGTTGTTGTTCGTATTATTATTATATCATTATCATCATTAGTATTGCCATTGTGGGTGAAAGCGTCGCGTCGGTCGGTCGGAATATTGATTTATATATTTTTTTAATTTCCTTTTATTTTTCAAACATTCTTGTTCACAAAAACATCATTATTCTATTTTTACGCTTCGATCCTTTCACAGGACGCCGACAGAATCATTCATGCGTGAAGGCATCATCGAGACAGACACCACGGATGTTTGCAACATCCCCTGCTCCTCATCGAATGATGACATCGCTGGTCAGTCAGATACTATGCAGGTTTCATCCCTAGAGTTTGGCCTGAGCAGACAATTGTACCATAAGGTATGTATAGCCTTACGAATTTTAAACTTTTTAAACGTCCGTCGAAAATGTAACATAAAATAATATGAACAACTTGAGTTACCGGTATACATGGTATATAAGCTCCATCTACAAAGTCATCTACGATGTGCCACCAACAAGATTTCGATTCACGCACGGTTGAACACAGCTTGATGAATTTTTAAATATTTTTATTGTACCCCGCACATCGTCTTCTTTTTTTTGTCTTCATCTTCATTTTTATCATTTTCTCTTCTTCTACTTCCTATTCATATTCTTTTCCTCTTTCTCCGTCTCCTCCTTGTTCTTCCTCTCTCAATATTTTTCTTATTTGTTTTTCTCTCTTTCTTTTCTGTATGTAGACCCCAACTTCACTTCATCATTCTAACGTTGAAGATTCATCAGCATCGGGCGAGGAGATGCCTGTCCTTACTTTGCCCGATGAGCAAAAAAATGAGGAGTCAACCCATCAACACGACGACGTGTCTGCTGTCAATGATACAAGTGATGAACGCAACACCATCGAAAATATACCAGGCATTTCGAACGAGATAAGGCGTGTTAAGCGGAAAATGGAAATCTGTGAGGAGGTTTCTGCTGGGGATGGGGAAGGAGAAACGGGATGGGACGAGCAGTGTTCGGCGGGAGAGGAGGTGGGAGGGTCATCGGGGGCGGGGAGCAGTCGAAAACGCGCTCGTCGCTTTGGGGCACGAGAAGATGATATGTTGTTGAAGCAGGTGGGGAGCCACTGCATCGTGATTGGGGTGAAGGAACACGCAATGACCACGGATAGCAGCGATTGCAACACGCAAAGTGAGACGGATACAATGGGAAGCGAGTCAATGGCGAGTCAGGAAGATGTCGGACAAGAAGAGGGCGCCTTTGTCATTGTCGAAGGTAACCTTCAGCCGAGGAAACAGAAAAAGCGCAGAACTGGCAAATCATCGAATATAGTAAATGTGAGCTCGCTTTGCCGAGGCGCATCGAAGATGGAGAGAAGTGGCGAGCATACCAAGAATGAGGTCAAAACAGATAAACGATCAGTTCCAATGAAGGGAATTCAATCGATGAGAAATGCCAATAATTCTTGCAGCGCATCCGAGTTATCCGACGAAGACGTCTTGAGCATCTATCTCGTACGCAACAAAACTTACGATTCATCTCCAACAACGATGGCAACCACAGACGATGAGAAGACAGTTCTGGACATTCTCAGCTCTTCCAGTTCTACTTCCAAAAATAAACTTCTAGTTAAGGGCATTCAAAGTCGGTATCCCGATGTGTCTGCGAGTATCATGCCTTTCACTAAATACTTGGGACTCCAACCAAGCGGGTTGAAAGGAGACTTCCCGTCTCCCTCGGAAGAGTCGTCCAGTATTCTTACGAAACCAAATAAAGGTACATCAAAATTTGGCTTGGCTGGATCAAAATACAGGCCATCCGCTTGAGGAAAGAACCAAACCAAGTCCTCACGTCTGAAGTACAATTCACACTTTCCTTTCTCAACCGCTGCATTCTCCGCCATGTCCTCCATCGCGGAAGCTACCAGCTTCGAGGGAACAAGCGAGTACCTTCACAGCAGCCAGGATTCAAGCCAAGACGATGATTTCAGATGCTTGGAATGGGACACAGCATCAAGCCAAGACAGTCAGCTGCTAGATCGGGAGATGGCCTATGGACTCGGCACCTTCGCTCAGGACGATGCCGATGATATTTCTTTCCTGAGTCGCATTCTAAGGTCACCAAGTCCCGTTCAGTTCGGAGGGAATGAGGGCGCTTGGGGTGGTCGTAAGAGGAGGCATCGCAATAAACCGAAGAAAGAGAAGAGAGTTCGGAAGCCGCGACGGAGCAGACGCCTTCGCGGTAGGCGGTCGCGTGAGGGCGACAGTGAAGTGAATGATACTGTCAACAATGATGCTGGTACGGGGAGGGCATGTACTTGTTGTTCGTAAATGGAAGATTTGCTTATTGTTTGTTTGATTGATTGATTATTGTGTATTCAAATAAATTGTCAAAAATCAACTTTGTTCATCAATATATGATATGGGATGGGCCTAGTAAAATGACGTGTAACTCCTCAAAATGCTGTCAGTTTCTAGAGTTTCAAATAATGTTCATGTTCATTATTACAATCACGCATGTTTTCATTTGAATTTTTTAAGGTTTATCCAATTTTAGACTGCATCAACGTAAGTCTCTGAATCAAACTAGGATGAAGGTCATCGTAATGAATTCATTGCCCTTTGCCATCATAATCTCACATATTCCCCTAAAATATAATAATAATTTCATTCATGAAAACAAGATACTTAATGAGTAACCCATATAAAAAATATCAGGAGCAAAGAAGATAAAACGCTGATTTGAGACAGAAGAATAGAAATACTTTTTTTGTAATAATTGAAGAAAAGAATGGGTATATTTTTGGATAAAGATCTGCTTCGGAAATAAGAGAGAATGCAAGCTTGTTACTTGGGAGAAAAATCATTTGTATCTAAAATACATTTGTTACTTATTTGTGAAGTACCTTTGGCGAAAAATGGTGCAATATTTCTGGAAAAGGAAAAATCAAATAGGCCTTAGCTCTTTCCTATTTCAGAAGTACACTGAAGTACACTTAATGTTTTCAAAGCCAGTAATGAAATTTTGAAATATTCCTCGGCTACCTTTCTAGTCTGTGTGTCAAAATAGAGTGAGCACACACAAACTGAGGGAAAATGCGTGTAGTCAATTATCAAAAGTCATAAAGGATATTTTGTAAAATCCTTGCACCAAGAATGTAAAAAAAAATCATTTTCCTTGTATACATTGGAAGAGTGCTCTTTCCTTACCCATCTTTCAACCTCACCAACATAATGTTTATCAGAGCACCATTTTATGCACATGGGCATAATCTAATCAACCCATTGACTACTGAATTCTACAATTCCCATAGACTTTATGTACAGACTACCTAGTTCCCTGAGTTTATGGATAAAGAGAAACAATTTACTTGGATCGACCCCACAATGTTGCCAATATTCTGCAAGGTAGGTCTTTACCCCCTTCAAAGCAGGGAACTTGCCGCATTTGGAAAGTGTCGTTTTCTCCATTTTGTGTGTGCTCACTCCTGTTAAATTGTCATGATTTGTCCACATAATCTAGCCATTTGTGAAACATTCCTGCCAAATGGCATTACTTGATTGGAAATCTCCTGAGGCCTGTTGCATAATCATTCAAACTTCTCTGTTAACATTAGCTACTAATCGTGCGCGCACCTGGGAAGGGGCTAGGGGCGCCAAAAATTTGATGTTAAAAAGGGCGCTAAATTCGCGGACAAGGGGGCGCTAAATTTGGTGATGACCTTTATTTATCTTTTACTTTTATATATATTTTTTGCTTGTCAGCTCAGCTCATCCCTCGGGGCGCAAAATTTGATGTGAAGACTTCTCTTTTTTTGTTTACAATCTCAGCTCCCTTGGGAGGCAAAATTTTTCATTTTTTTTAAGTCTTGTTTTTGTTTTATCATTTTTTTTGTTGTTCTTGTCAGCTAAGCTACCCAGTGGTGCCAAATTTGAGCTAAGCCCCCCCCCCCCCCC
>BQKZ01004566.1:4611-23558 GCA_036244855.1 Temnopleurus reevesii | reverse complement strand
CCCCCCCCCCCCCCCCGATATCCAAATCCTTGGTGGGCGAAGGATGATGGTGTAACATCCAGTCAGCATCAAGTATTCCACAGGACTTACCATTAATGGTAAAGTTATGATAATTTTCTGTTTGATTGAACAGGGCCTTCTCGTTTAAAAGTCATGCTACTTTGAAAAAAGCAGGGCTTACTTTTCCATTGTGTTTAGTTGGCAATATTTACATATTACATCTTAATCATCATTGAAACAACTAGACATTCCACAATGTAAATAAAAGAGAAATATCTTTATTTAGACGTCTACTTTGCATGAGAAAAACACACAGCACATGAGTACAGATTGCATCCTATGAGGCTATACATAGACAAGGCACATGATTAGTTGGAATGAAATAATTTTTTGTCACAAAATAGGATTAACTTAAAGGTAGATATGAAATCAAGGTGTCAATGGACTGAAATCGCATAATGTACATGATGCATATTCTGTGTAAATTTCATGGACGGAAAGGTTGTTGAACCAATACAAAAACAACATATTGCGTATAAAACATGAAAATGTAATTCCATATGATTTTATTTACAATACGTTTTTTTTAATTTATGAATTAATGAAATTTTAAATTTATGAATTCATGAATTTTTGAATTTATGAATTTGTCCTTTAATAGTAAGTTGTTTGTTTGTACATTATTTCATTAACATTTCTATATACCGAAATGTATAAATTCAATGTCTTTTTGCTTTTGTTGTGTTACCTCACTGTTAAAGTTTAATCTTGATTCCGTTCTATATTTTCTCCAATCTAAAACTTGCATTACCCTTTTGTTTTGTTTACCTTTCTTTTTTTTAGCCAAAAGTGCTGCTGATGAAGTAATTAAATTGCCATTTACTGAGTATATAATCTCTTGAAAATTCAAATTTGGTAATGATAATCAATGGTGGCTAGTTATATAGTGCACAGGTCCACTATAATGATAGAAATTTCATCTTAAAAAATGAGACAATGTTGCCAATTGATATCTGCAACAAATAAAATAAATCACACTGGTCATGCACTACTTTTGTCTGATTCAAAGTCCTGATTTTGACCATTAGAAATGATATACACTGTAAAATTAATTTTTTTGTTTTACCCACATAATGAATTACTCATTCCAAAATATTCTAAAATATCTATTTATTGAATTTGTATGATGTATTAAAGTTGTATATGTATATTTCCATCACATTATCAATTTTATGAACAGACCTAAACCTTGATTGAATTTAGAGACAATCTCAAGAAAATGGCTTATAAATGTAATTTACAAGCTTGTAATACACTAGCAATTTTCAGAAAAGTGTCTCTACATTCAATCAAGATTTGGGCTGGTTCGTAAAATCATTGATAATTACGTACATTTAAATGCAATAATCACACTGTATATTATAATTTATAATTTTTCTATGTACATGAAGTATAAAAGTTTATATATAAATTAAAGTTATATACAAATCAATAATTCTGAAAGACAATCATTGTTTTGATTTGAGTCCACATAATTGCTGTGTAGTTTGTCTAAAATATGCACACATGAATGAATATATCTTAACATGATTTATATGAGTACATCAATTCTACAGTTACTATTTGTCATCAAACAATAAAAACAAAAATTTTCCACTGAAAACTAATCTGACCTCACTGGTGCAATGCATATGTCATGAATAAAAGAAGTTTAATTCATTAAAACACATCAAATGTGTAGGCCCTACATGCTTTATCATGTAATAATTTTGCCACGACTGCGCATTGCTCAGATGAAGCAGATTCATGAAAATTCCATATCTGATCTGAAATTTTCATTTACTCGCGATCCTTCAAACAAATTCCAAAACTTCTCCCATTAATTGTCACATATTTATTGTTGCATTGGGAGTTGTGACATTGTGCAAAAATGCAATACATCATAGTAACTCTACAACTCAAGGTGTTAAAAATTTCTGATAAAAAATCTCACTTCATGCTTATGCAAGGGAAAGGATAGAAATATCTCTCCTTCTTACGAGTTGAACTTTTATCTATTAAATAATCAAATAAATGTGTGTTTGAATGAAGTATCAAGCACATAGACTAGTATAAATGGACGGTTATTTTCAGTCTTCTAATTCCTCCGCATCAACCGTTTCTCCCTTCTTCAGTTTGGCGATGACCTAGAAATGATAATACAATAATGAAATTTATGTTAAAGAACCGAAGTATTATTACATCCCAAAATTATAAGACTAATAAAGAGAACGAACATGAATTTAAACTGATGTAGCAAGAATTTTGTTGATATGGCAAAATGTAAATTTGCGGTGTATTTAAAGGGTATCTTAATTTTATATTGAATTTCTAAAACTATATTCTGATGATGAATCAAAAGGTAACTTGTATGAAAACTACTTCACAAACACAAAACAATGGGACATGAACACTTTGAAAGGCTCGCAAAGAGTCTGAATGAGCAGTTTATTTGCTTCTTAAGGTCACCGCACACTACACGACTTTTAGTTTTAAGACCTTAAGACCAATTTTGCAAATGTTGAAACACGCTGTAATATGCCCTCTCATGACAAGGTGCTTGATACTTAAAAACTTTATGAAATATCAAGTATCAATTACTTCGCCGCAAGATGACTTATTACAGCTTGTTTCAATATTTGGAAAATTAGTCTAAAGGTCTTAAGACTAAAAGTTGCATAGTGTGCGGTGGTCTTAACTCCTTTTCTAGAAATCCACATAATGCCAGATAATGTTCTTTTTGTTTAATTTTATGCACTTACATATAAGCCGTATATAAATTATATTTTGTTACCTCAGAGACCTCTTAAGAGTATAAAACCCCAACATCATCCCCAATATTTTTTGTTTAACTTATTCTAAAATTCTGATGTCTCTCATTCAAATTCTTCATCAAAGAAGAGAAAGTACCATATACTAAGTGTGAAATTTGTAGGATTGATGTGTCAAATATTTGATTCCTGTTATCAAAACTTTCAACTTCTCTTTCACATGTGATAGAAAATTATCAATGGTAATTGACTTCCAACTTTTCCATGTATATCCCTTCATATTGAGGTGTTGAAACACAGACAATTTACAGACAGGCTATACAGGTATGCAATACACTTAGGCCTGTATTCCGATAGCGAGGTTTAAGTTAACCCTGGTCTAAATCTGTGGTTTAAGTATGGAGAGCCAAAAGAGTCTTGAATCTATAATAGTCCATGTTTAATTCACCAGCACATTTGGCACTCATATTATTTAAAACTGTCTCAGAATAAAAACTTTAATAGTTTTCTACATTATTAGAGTATGGGAAAAGAGAGCAGTTAACATACGAAATATTCATTGTAAATAAAATTTTGGCACTTTCGGCTACCCATACTTAAACCACAGATTTAGACCAGGGTTAACTTAAACCTCGCTATCGGAATACAGGCCTTAGCCTCTAGGGACAGTTGGCAACTTACTATTAGTGTTGCAAAAATATAAATTGATTGTAAGTCAATTGCATTTGAAGTGTGCTTTTCTAACAAGATGTACATGAAACAATTATTACATCAACTGTAAATTGCAATTAATCAGAATTTTCTAACAGCACTCCCTGCGACAGATTTGACTGCAATTGCAAATTTGAAAGAAGAAAAAAATCATCACTGGCTGTAGAGCTGCTATAAAGGGCAAGGAAAAATTACTTTGCCTTGTGGCAATTAATTGAATCATCCTCGTTATAAAAAAATGACATACGAACAAACCTGTCTGAGAGGCCACGTGTCTAATCTGATGGAAAATGTCATAAAACCTGTCTATATCGGTCATCTTCCTACAGTGGCCACTTTCTGTTTCCATGCACGTATGGGGGGTGGGCTTTGGGGTCCCTGGGTCACCCCTGGGTAGTGGCAGAGGAGGCGCAACATTTCTTGATGACTTTTTTATTCTTCATGAAGGAGGGCACAAAAAAGGCGCTAATGCGCTTTCGTATCCAGCAAAATGTCACTATCCAAATTTCATAAAATTACATCAAGATTATCAAAAAATTTTATTGATAATATTGGCACCTTTCTCATTTCAACAATGCCAAGAAATTATGATAAAGTTCAAGTTTAATTGGTAGAATCTCTGGCATTCGTCACGTTCGCAAAGTCACTGCAGGAAACTAAAGTTATCGCCAAATTTTTGTTATGCTGACCTGACAGGCGTGCCGATCATAATCATATATAAAAGTAGGTGATAATTTCAGTTTCCTTCAGCGACTTCGCGAACAAAACGAAGGAGTGATATTCGACCATTTAAATTTGAACTTAACCTTAATTAGGCTAATTGGCATTATTGAAGGTATTAAAGAACGGTACCAATATTGATAATGAACAATTTTGATAATCTTGATGAAATTTGGTGTATAATGGATACGAAAGTGCATTAGCGTCCAACAAAACACCCAGTGGCAGCCCCCAGATTGTCAAATCATGGATACCTATGGTTCCATTTGGTGGCCATAAGACATGTTTGAATGGAAATGGAATATAAGACTTACGTCTTTGAGTCTTGCAATCTCCTTGTTATCTGCATTCTTTGAGGCATCATTGGTGATGAGCTTCACTCTCGATGCATACCTATACAAACACATAAACATTGGATATGAAAGGGAAGATTTAATCTTTGCAAATAATCAAGTCCAGGGTTCAAACTATTGAAATAAAGTTCATATACATGTATTTAGTAATTTTCTTAATTCTTATTCATGTAATTGTATTCACAAAAAAAAAGACTGGTTCTGCAAAATAGTTTTGTTTTTATTGATAAAGGTATTTGATTTGATTTGCTCTGGCGTATGAACCTAAGATATAGCTAAGGAGACCAAGTCAACCTTTAATAATAATAATAACAATGATATCAATAATAATAATAATAATAACAATAATAATAATAATAATAATAATAATAACATATAGCAACATCACGAGTCACCTACTCAGAGACGCAAAACAAATTTTGTGATATCGTTACCATAGAAATAGCTGCAAAGTGGGCGATTTTTTCATTTAAAGGAACAAATTCCTTTCCATCCACACAGAGAGAGAAAGAGACATTGGGTTTTACAGCGTGTATCATTCAAATTTGAATATTTATGCCCGGAGAAGTAGACTGAAAGAAGGACCTTTCACATCACCATCCAAAAGATGAGACTCAGGATTGATCCTGCAGAGCAACAACCAACCCACTTTGTGACTGTCCCGAACAGCTTGATTACAGGCCCACGCCACAACACCCAGTCTTGATACTTACGTTAGAGAAATGACTGTCTCCTCAGCATTGTAGTCTGCAGGTGAGATATTGACAAACATAAGCGTCTTGGCGTTGCCACCGAGGGAGTCCTGCATGAGCATAGTGAGCTTGTTGTTTCTGTATGGGATGAAGGATTGCTCGCTGGACAGGGCGGAGATCACGTCGGCCAAGGCACTCAGCGATTTGTTGATGGAGTTGGCTTCCTGTTTATATATACAAGAAAGAGAAAAAATATGAATCAGGACATATCTTACGCAGTGTTAGATTCACCTTTAGGTGTTTACAAGGGTGTTGCATGCCTTCAGTTGCTGTAGACTGTAGCACTAGTCTTAAGGCCCCAGCACACCAAACACGGCAGGGCATAACGGTACGACATTTAAGTTGTATCTTGTTTGTTATTGGCCAGCCCGCTCCTCCGCACAAAAGATGTTTAACAGTTGGCCAATCACGGGGGAGATAATCGCGTAAATACCTTGCGGTGTTTGGTGTGCGCGGGCCTTTAACAGACCTCCCACTACAGCAAAATCAACCAGGGTCAATTCGCTTTGGACGACCAATCGAGTACCAAGTTTAGTGCCCCCATGTGTGTTGCAGTGTTCAATTCAATATCAGGTGTTCACAAGGTATTAACATACATGTACATGTACCTTCAGCAGCTCTGCTGTAGCACCAGTCTTAGCAGACTTCTCACTACCAGCCAAATCAACCAGGGTGAGTTTGCATTTCACAACCGCCCCTGTGCCCAGTTTAGTGCCCCTATGTGTGTTGCAGTGTCCAATTAAACTTTAGGTGTTTACATACCTTAAGTTGCTCTGCCGTAGCACCAGTCTTAGCAGACCTCTCACTACCAGCCAAATCAACCAGGGTGAGTTTTCCTTTCACGACCGCCCCCGTGCCCAGATTAGTGCTCTCGATAATCACACCAATGACCAAATGGGAGCGGGAACTTTCTGCATTCATCTCTGAAAGTTTTTAAGAAACAAAGAAAGACAAAAACAGCCATTTAATATAAACCATGGAGTGGTTGGACACATAATTGTTTATTGTAACATTGAGAGTTCAACAGTAGTGTTCCTTAAATGCATGTCCAATGTCAAACAGAACTTACTTGTTTTTAGGACTCACTTGTTTCAGAGGGCATATTTGAGTCTGCACCTTTGAATGTTTTTTAGCAGATTGACACAGTACAAATGCCATGGATCATCATCATCATCATTAAACAAGAAGTTTCTAGAAGCATTCAAACAGTTAAATTGTGAGTTTTATAGAGAATCAAAATTGAAATTTCTTTTTTCAAAAAGCTTTACCATTTTTTCTTCAAGAAACATTGTTTCTATTGATATCATAATTTCATTTCCCAATCCTGTTTACTTGCCTCTTCATGAACCCCCCCCCCCCCTAAAAAAAAATATTAATATAATTCTGCATTTTGTTTGCATTTGTATATACTTACCACATCTAGAAAAATTTAATACTGGCATTCATCAGTGATGTCTAACTTATTGTTAGAGACAATAGATCACATCAAAGTTTAGCATAATTCACAACTACTCCTGAAGGATACAATGTATGTCACTCACTTGTGGATGCAATATGCCGGTTGGACGAGCCCTCCTCAAACAGACCATAAAGTTCCTTGGAGTTACCAGCCTCCTGAATCACTGAGCCATTGATGTACACCATGCCTTTCTTATCTTTCTTGATGTCAAGCTTCGGGGGCTGAAAGGTGGAAACATTCAAGGTTGAATATAAAGGATTCCTTTGTTGTTATGAAATTGAAGTGAAAATTGGCACATCATGCATTGCACACACCACTCAATCCAGTCCCCCCACCTCTTCGAAAAAAATGCAAACTTATTTAATAAAACAAAAAATTGACACTCATGCATAACAGAAAGAATGTTGGTTACTGCAAGTATCATCCATGCCAAACCGAAGACTAAATATTTTTGTACTTCACTTTTTTTATGTTAAAATTTTAGTTATACACTGTGCATCCTTACAATTTCACTGAAAAATGCTTTAACACATAGTGAAAAGAAATTTCACAAAAGTGCACACATCATCCTAGGCATTCACAGAGCGACTGTACATGTACATTAAAAAACAATATAATAAACTCAATAACAATGTACATCAATGCTTAAAATTTATCCAAAACGTACAGAAAAATGTAGACATTCACAATATTTGCATCACTCAACACAGTTTGAAAGTGTTGTCCATGTGGGCCCAGTAAATCATAGTCTGTCAAAACTACACAAGATTGCTATCACAGCTGGTTTACTTACAGGTGGGCTATCTTGTTCTGATTCGTCCTAATTAAAGGGAAATCATAGGATATCTGATTTATAAGCTCACAAATTACATTACTAAGGGGGTGTTGTTCTAAAGTTGAAATTGATCATAAGTTGCAGTTGATCGGAATGTGCCAATCGAAATTGTTGCTCCATGCGCGTCTTGTTAAATGGGCATACCACACACATATGAAAATGCATGCAACTATTAGCAAAGTTACAGTTGATTTGCAGTTGATTTTGAACAACACCCCCTCAGTGACTAAAATTCCAGAAGAACAGAAGGCTAAGGTCGCTTGCACATCCATAAACGTGGAAAACGTTTTGTATGAAACAGTAGGTGATATAGGATATTTGATGATAACATTGAAGGAATTTTGCAAGAAAACTTTGATAGACTATAATCAGATTTAAAAAAAAAGCTGTCTTTCCATCTGTTCCGCGCTATCCTTCCAGCTGTTCTGCACTGTCTGATCAAAATTACTGTTAGTCGCATTTATATTCGCTTTAAAAAGTTTACTGCTAAAAAATCATCATGCTTCCCTAGGATTTACAGGTGATTTGCAGTTGAATTGTAATAGATAGCAAATTACTTGTAAAACCCATTAAGTATAGCAGGGTCTTCAAAATGAGTTATTCTTTTGATGAAATGTTTACTTACCTCGCCTTTCGTTTTATTGTACAGATCAATCAGCTTGTCGTTGTACAATTCCAGCATGTAGGTATATACACGGAAGGAGAACTTTGACCTGCATAGACAAAAAATACACTTTCATTCAGTTTTAGAAAATAGCAGAAACATGCAAAAACAGGAAAAAAAGTATCAAATTATAAGTTCCTACATATACCAAATGGGAAATATGGTCTATTAATGAAAAGTGATTTAGCAACGATTCATCTCGTAGGTAAATTCCATATATCCGGGTATTCTGAAGTCAAAACTGTTCTTGAGTTGTGTTTGTAAAGCTGTTCTAAGATCTACGCTCGACTCTTTCTGACCGCTTGGAGAATCTTCCCTGCACTTAATGATAATGCCTCGCACTGAATCATACCCGAGAAAGGCTCACTAGTCATTTGTAGAATCATTTCTACCTCTACATACAGTTTCATGAAACAGGTTCTTACCCACAAACGAATTAATGCTTTAAAAAGGATTTCTTATTCAGGACCATAATTTGCTATAGCATTAGTTCAAATGTCCTTTATTGTCTAAATGGACAAAACAATCAAGATCTAGGCTAAAGTGTTTAGGCTCAGCTTCTACAAAAGTATGTGGGTCCCAAAAACCATCCATTGTTTGATGTAGTTGCAAAGCAGCATTGAGATTTTCTGATGAAATTATGTCATGTTATGATGGTTTTAAATAAATAAACTTGAACTTGAATTTGAGGCTAAATAAACTTACTTGTTTTCGTCGATGAGCTCATATATTTTCTGGAAGGCTCTTGGAGCGATTCCAGGGAACTTCTGCTCCCTATCTCCTATCATAGTGAAAGTCTTTCCAGACCCCGTCTGACCGTACGCAAAGATGCAGACGTTGTAGCCGTCAACGGCTGATTGGATCAACCTCTGTAGAAATGAAATAATGTGAAATAACAATGTAAACATGGAGGCACACACCTGCATACTGAAGGTGCAAAACATTTACCCAACATTTATCTAATGTATCCTTAGTATTACTGAGTATTCGATTTCATTTGTCACAGTCACAGTCGATCGGAAGTAAAGGTCTACCAATGTCATCACGTCGACTGCTCTCTTTCGTTCACCCTAAAATTCCTTCATATTTTGGAGTTTTATGTAGATTTTTGGAGTTTTTATTGAATTGTCACAGTCGCAGTCATGGTTGACCGGAATTAAAGGTCAACCAATGTCAACATGTTGACTGTTTTTGTTCGTTCACAACAAAACTCCTTTTTTTACTCGACTAGTTCAATATGATGTCACCTTCCCCTTTCCTTTTTGTTACGAAAAAAGTGTATAAAGAACATCAGTATCTTCGAAGATATCTGATTGCGAGCTCTCGGGCATGAAGATGTGGTCAAACTGGAACTACTTGTTGCCTTCCCCCCACCCTGTGCCTTCACTAAAATCAATATCCCTTCTTCCCTCCATTTTGTGAAAAAATGTAGAATTTACTTACATCAGTATCTTCAAAGATATCTGATTGTGAGCTCTCGGGCATGAAGATGTGGTCGAACTGGAACTCTTTGTTTCCTCTTGCCGAAGCGATCTCTATGGTGTACTCATCGGGTGCCTTGATGATTGCATAATTACCCTGGAGGGGAAACAGAATTGAGAAATTCTCACTGCTGAGTTCCTGGAACACCCCAAATTCACCCAAAACACAGTCTCCAATATCCATGATATTAATTCTATTTCACTGTTTTCTAACAGTAAGAGGGAAAGATAAATCGCCAAATTTTTCATTGATACCAAGATAGTCAAATCTGACACAGAACAATCGCACAAAATTGTCTTACCAATAATCGCACAATTGAGTTCAAATGCCTTTTCATGTTTTGACCCATTCTAAAATACATGTATACCTACCAAATTATTTCAAAGGGATGTTTGATCATTTACATTCCATGTAACTACAGTTACCAACTCGTATAAGTAGACCCCATTTAGTAAGATTTTTCAGTGAAAATAGGACAATTATAGGACAACATAGGATAATCTAATTCATTGATGTACAGAGTTGAAAAGTGTAAGGAAGCAAAGAATGAAATGTTTTTTTTTCTGAAAATTCTATTTTCATGTTAGTGATAGGTTATCAGATCTGTGTAACATACTGCAAGCGAAAACCATGTATAAAAGCAATATATACAATCAATAAGTACTTACTCTATCCTTTTCTGATCCACTGAGTGGCCTTGCTCTGCAGTACACACGAATCTTGCCTTTCATATCTTCAACCATGTTGTAATACTTCTTCCTCAAAACCTGTTTCAGAAAGAGAAATATAAGAAAACATTTTTGGATGTTAGATAATTTACGATGATTTGCAAGCTGCATAGATTGAAGCATATAAGTAATCAATTGTAACACATGCTTTTGAAAACAAATGAAGTATAAACCTTATCTATGTAATGTATAATCTGTCTAGAGCTACAAAAGATTATTTTTGTCTACATGTTTTCGATATTAGGGAGTCAGGGAAATGGAAAATATACACTCTTATTACATGACAAAATTTGGGCCTGTAACATAAAAGAGATATGATAAAATTTATATTTGTATTGTTACAGAGGTCTTGTATGTAGAGATACATCTGTAACTAGATAACACTTTACGCATAAGGGCTTCATTTTACTTTTCCTTTAGGGAGCCAGCTGAACTCCTTAACTCTATTTTGGGGAGCCCATATGAGTCTTTGGGAGCCTAGTTTTACCTTGTAATTTTGTGAAAATCATTGATCTAAGAAGCTGGAGAGAGCCAGCCAGGATCCCCAACTGATTTTATAAGAAGCCCCTTGCAGTTTTTGGGAGCCATTTGCCATCGGGCTCCCTCTACAGTCGACCCCTGACAATCCTCACGCCATGAATCAAATACTCACACGTTCGCTGTTGTAGTTATCATTAGCTGCTTTGAGCTCCTTTGTGAGTTCCTTATTCTCCTTTTCCAGAGTCGTACATTTCTCTTTG
Source organism: Temnopleurus reevesii (assembly GCA_036244855.1). Lineage (NCBI taxonomy): Eukaryota > Metazoa > Echinodermata > Echinoidea > Temnopleuroida > Temnopleuridae > Temnopleurus > Temnopleurus reevesii. The sequence goes on along the minus strand of BQKZ01004566.1, from coordinate 12,304 downwards.
AGTTCCAGCGCTTCCTCGGCTGCCACGCCAAGAGCTGAGATCTGAGCCGTCAGTTTTGCTACCTCCTCTTTCAGTGAATCTCGCTCCTATACAGGATAACAGAGCACAGTCAAATACATTGTACATGTACATATTTATATATAAGAAAATGGGGTCCGCATGAAAATTAGTCTAACATAAAGATGTAATCGCCCTAAATAACTCTGATGGCTCTAAGCCTATGAGATCTGCGCCGTCATTTTGGCGACCTCCTCCTTCAGTGAATTTCGCTCCTATTCAGGATAACAGAGCATAGTCAAGTAATTATTTATATATAAGAAAATGGGCTACGCATGAAAATAAGTATAACATAAAGATGTTATTGCCATGAATAACTCTGATGGCTCTAAACCTATGTCCAGAATTTGATTAATATCTTTATGCTCTATAAGATAGTGATATCACACTCATAATCATGATAATAATGATAATAATGATAATAAAAATGGTGTCTACTTGTATAGTGCACAGGTCCACCTTACCGGTGCAAATGTCACTGAAAGTTTTACACTCACTATTATCCGGCTTTAGCTGGCAGCCATTATGGCGCTCCGCAGTACAAGAAATTTCTTCCTGCCATCCCCATTTACCTCACCTGGGTGAAGTGCACGTGATGAGTTATAGTGAATAAATGAAAAATGTATTTTGGGTATCACATTAGTGCAGTGGTTCTGACTCTTGTACCCTTATCTTATATTCAGTGTGTCATTGGTCCATATCTCAAAGTAAATGTTAATTTCATCTCACAAGTAATTCTTTCATATAGCGATGCACTCAACCTGGGAAATGTTAAGGGTTAAAGTACGCAGGAATTTCTTGAAATGCAAGAGGCACCACAGTGATAGATATGCTACAGTCAAGTGATTATTAGCTAATTGCATGAATTTTTACGTGCTGCCCCCTAGAAATGGAATTTTTTTCTCCGAAGAAAATATTTGGTTCAGTGGTTTGGTGATTCACAATTCAATTTGTATCGTCGTGCATACATTTATTTGGGAATGGTTGGCATCACTGCTGATGAGGCGGATCAATGGTCAACTTACCTTAGACGTAGTCTTGAGTTCTGCTTCAAAGTCTGTTGCCTTCTTGGCTTCTCTCTCATGCTTCTTGGTCTCCATATCAAGTTTCTTCTCCAAATCCTTTATCTGCTTCTCAATCTTCTTGGTCGCATTTTTCTGTGGATTTAAAAAAACAAACATGAAAACATTTATGGGATGGTATGGTATGGTATGGTATAGTATGGGGGAGGCGCCGTGGTGTAGTAGTCAAGAGTCTCGCCTTTCAACTAGAGGGTCGTAGGTTCGAGTCCCACCTAGGGCGTTAATTTCCATCAGCGAGAAATTAATCCACATTGTGCTGCACTCAATCCAGGTGAGGAGAATGGGTACCTGGTAGGAATATTCATTCCCTGAAATGCCAAGTGCGCTGCATGGTGGCTGCCGGGCTAAAGCCAGGGTGATAATGCTGCAATTGTAGAGCGCTTAGGGAATTCTCATGAAGAGTTGATAAGTGCTATATAAAAGTCGTTCATTATTATTTTTATTATGGTTCCCACTATTTGAAGAGAACAGAATTCCATGATTTTTCCAATATGAAATTAAAAAAATTCAAAGATAACTATGTCAACCTAATTCACTCATCTCAACTTATTTTTGACAGAGTTCCGACTACAAGGACTTAAGAACAAAATTAACTGACTTTTCCCTGACTGGAAAAGTGAAGCTCATTTTCCAGGATTTAAGGTTGTCCAGCAGGAGGGGGAATCCTGCATTTGCATAGTATGAATTTTGACCTTTGACCCCTTGAACCGAAATCTAATCGGTTCATCCTCACATGCTTATATTTGAGCCAAGTTTGGTCAAAATATGTTCAACGATTTCAAAGTTATCGCAGTAACGACTTCATCCTCGAGCAAGGGAATTTGTCAGCATGGAGCTTCAATAAAAGAATGGAAGGTTATGCTAAAAAATGAGCATTATTTCGGAAATTTCATGTCTACATGTAATTCTACAAAAAGTGCCCTTTCTAGCGTTTAGACGAGGAAACTGACAAAACACAAGGCACACTTTTCTTTTTCTGTCACTATTTCACTTAAGTGCATTGAAACCATTTTCAAGGGTATGATATACTATATAAGAACTGTCTTATTATTATTGTTGTTGTTATCATTATTATTATCATTATCATAATTATTATTATTGTTATTATTAATATTATTATCATTATCATCATTATCACTATCATTATCATTATCATTATCATTATCATTATCATTATCATTATCATTATCATTATCATTATCATTATCATCATTATCATTAATTTATTATCATTATCATTATCATTATTATCATTATTATCATTATTATCATTATCATTATCATTATTATCATTATTATCATTATTATCATTATCATTATCATTATTATCATTATTATCATTATTATCATTATTATCATTATTATCATTATCATTATCATTATTATCATTATTATGATTATCATTATAAACTTACATCTCCTGCCCCTGCAGCCTTTGCTTCTTTGACATCATCCTTGAGTTGCTTGGCCTTGGCCTGCTCTTCCTGGACCTGTTTTTTGAGGGCTGCATTCTGCTCTTGGAGCAGTTGGATCTTTTTCTCAGTCTTTGCATCCGTCTTGAAGTGTTAGAATGGAATAAAGAGAATGGAGATGAAAAAAATTGATTTTTAAAGCTCAAGTACAGTTTTGGTAAAAGCGAATATTTTCATCACCAGATTTTATCTTCAAATCTATATGAAATGAATCATAAACATATTACACAAAAGATTTTGCGAAAAATGAACGAGTTTTGGAAAAGCTATAACCTAAAATGTGCAAATTTTTATAGCGTGGTGCTTCACCATGCTATTTCAATATTTTCTTTCTTGATAAAGGACAACTTCCCATGCTCAGAATTGGATGAAAATTTCAGAATTTAATTGTAGTGTATATCTCTATATCATTCTATTGTCAAATCTTGGAAATAACTTTGTATATGCTCAATAACAAGCAAAATAATGCTATAACCACGAGAGGGCAGTAAATATGAATTAACGGTCAAATTCAAATTTTCAAGAGAATCAGTTCGTAAGAAAATATGCTAGGGTCTAAAAAATTAGGGTTTCATTTTGTTCCTGAAGCAATTGGACCTTCTCTTCTGTCTTTGCATTGATCTGTAAGTTATCACGACACCCTCCTTACCTTGGCTCCACCTGCTTTAGCTCCCACTGCTGCTCCTCCCGCCGAAAGGGTTTTGACCTTCTTCTCCAGGGCGGTGATCTGGTTTTTATTTTCATCCAGCCTCTCCTGGAACTTCTTCTCAGTGTTTGCAACAAGCACCTTGGCATGTTTGTCTTTCTCTGCCAGTTTGGTCTTCAACGTAACCTGAAAGTGAAGATGGTAAATTTATGAGAACAAAAATAATCACTTATTCATTTGTAATGGTTCCTTGGAAAAAGTTTCATAAAGTGCATGGCTTTGATTCATTTTGAATCATCAAAATTGATATTTTATCTAAAGCTCAAGTAAAGTTTTGGTAAAAGCGAATATTTTTGTCCTCAAATTTTGTCTTCAAATCTAAATAAAATGAAATGAAGTGAATTCCCATCACAAAGTGTATAGAAATTGGAAGATTGAAGAATTAAATGATTAAAGGTATTATTTAACAATGCCAAACCATGGCAAAAGCCGTTTCAAATGTATGCGACCCTTTTGATATCTTAGAAACTAAGAGTATATGAAAGTATAACAGAATAATATACATATTCACTATCCGAAAAGAGAAAAAAAAAGATCAGCGCTCAGAAAGTACATGACTTTGGGCCAATGATGTTATCATGCTATACTCGCCGAAGCTCCCCACAAAGCATTATCCATGCATGGAGTGTAATTAAGCAACCAGTCGTTTGTATCTTGAAATATATCGGGCCTATAAATATATGAAATTCAGGTGATTCCTGCGTTGGCCCTAAGTTTAGAATAATGAGCACTGCACCGGCTGAATCGGTGAGATTTTATTTCACTTCTGACAATATTAGCCATTGACTTTAATCTACCTGATGTTTCTTGTTAGTCTCCCTCTCTTTCTCTAGGAACTTCTGTGTGCTGGACAAATCCACACCCATCTTATTGGCCTCAGCGGTCTTGGCAATTGCCTCCTTCTGGGCTGCGTCTCGCTCTCTCTCAAGCTCTTTCTGCAAGATTAAAAAAGGATTCATAATGCCATTAATGATAATAATGAAAGATGATGATGAAGGTGGAGATGATGATGACGAAAATAATGATAATTCAGATGATGATGATGCTACATGTATTAGATATATCAATGCTCTCTGAAATATAGTCGGAATCTGATGTAGCAGAATCTAAAGGTAGCAGCATTTTGTTTTTCTTGTACTTGCTACAGAAGAAGCTGCTAAAAACATGTTTCTCTCACATTCACCATAAAAACAGTTGGATGCACAAGCTCTCATGCTGTAGCAATACTTAATAGGATTACTATTACAAAAATCTGCATACATGTATATTCAAAGCATATTTTATTCCCTATTTTGTAGAGGTATCTTCCATATCAAAATAAAAGCACACTGTGGATGTATTTCATGCAATTTTCTTTCAAGTAGAAACCCAGATTCACATCACAAACGAAGAGTAAACTCTGTTATATTGTCATCTAAACTTACCACTCGGCTGTAGAGACTGTTGATTTCTTTGGCTGTATCAGGTGGGACATTCTTCAACTTCTCTTGCTCCAGGGCCTCAATTTTCTTCTCATAATCTGAAATTTGCTGTAAAGTTAAAAATACATGGTAAATATTATGAACCTTGTCAATGAAATGATTCCAGGACTATAAACAAATAAATAAAATAGAGAGATATTCTATTGCAAATAATTGACAGCATTTCGTCATAACCTTGAATATCTTTTAGCCTAATCCATGAATTTACTGCACAAAGATTATTCTCAATAATTTTGGGCATTTTCAATTCACAAGAGTTAAACGAGCTTGCAGAGGTCTGCAGCATTTATCTAACATGCTTTACAGTCGACGACAATGCCTACTTTAGTCTGCAGTCCATCTCCAGAACCACCACTGCCTTAGTCTCCTCCACCTTAACATCTTTCCCATCAAAAGTGTTTAACTACACAACATTATTTGTCTAAATGCCTCCATAATGACCCAACACAGGGCATAAGTTAATTCATGTCCATCGATGGCTAGGGGTTGGATGCGCTACAAACTACCCTCATTACTCATACCATTGCAGTGACTAAAATTTAAGGGGAGTGAGAGTGATTGCTCTCCTAAAGCTCCCTTTTAATGCTTTTGCGGGGAGTGATTTATAGAGCCCCATGCAACTCGAATCTAACTACATGAAGGCTAAATCTAGCTCTCCTAAAAATCTCCTTGAGCATATCAAGAAGAGCTACATGTATTATGAGCTCCCCTGCAAATTTGTAAGCTCAGTCCCTGCCATTGGCGTTGGAGATTTAGAATGCATTGTATTTCCCCATTTTTAGTAGTGCATAAAATACCTCACATTCTAAAATGAGCCCTACCTTAGTCTGTAGTGCCATCTCGGCCACCAGTGCTGCCTTGGCTGCCTCCACCTTGGCGTCTCCACCTGCTGAGTCATCCGCTTTCTCCGCCTTCAGTCTCTCTATCTCCTCCTCCAGAGTCTCCACCTCCTCCTTTGTCCTCTGGTGAGCCTCCTTCTCGTTCTGGAGCTCCTTCTCCATTCTGTCTATCTTTCCCTGCAATGCCGTCAGCTGACCACTCATGCCCTGATGGAGGAAAAAAATAAAACCCAAAATTGTTATATATTTATTTACTTATGATATTTATACAGGGTGGCTCATTGATTTGTTTTTATTTGTTTGAAATGAGTAGTTTTTTTTTATTTTTTTCATTTTTGACAGCTTTTTAAGTGGAAAATAATATGTCGAACAGACAGGAAACTCATGCAAGGGTTTTCTCAAAGTGTATATTCATGTACTACTTCACAGGCTTAATAATGACAGTACTGTAAAAGTAGCCATATAAACAAAAAATGAAAGTTCAAGTCCAGTGAAAGCACCAGGGCTGGTTTGGGATGGACAGGCTAAACAATTCATTTTTTCAATGATGCATATTCCTTCTTATGCTCAATAGGCTTGAAGCATATCATCAGTTCCCAGTTCTTTGTCAATGTCAAACATTCTAGATGTACGATTCTGATTCCAATTATCAACTTCACCTTATTCAACCCAACTTTAAAACAAAAGTGTGAAAGATAGAAGAGGTAAAGGGCAAGCAACAGCAAATATTACATTGAATGACAGGATGGTAGTCAAGGTGAGAAGTTGGAATCCCTACTAGACTGACAAACCAACTATTTTCGTTCACTACTTGGTACCAGAATTTAGGAAAGAAAGAGTGAAATCACAAGTAAATCACTCACTTCCATATCATCATCATCAAGGTCCAGATTGGCCAGAGCTATGGCAGCTGCAGCTCCACCCGCTCCACCTCCTGATGTCTCCAGCTCCTTGATCCTTGCTTTGAGATCCTCGATCTTCTCCTCCATGTCCTCCTTGGTCTCCTCCAGCTCGGCATTGGTGCTGGAGAGGGACTCGTTCTCCTCCTCAAGCTCCTTGATGCGGGCCTCCAGCTCCTCTATCTCCTCGCTGGAGACACCACTTTCTCCACCTGCTCCACCTGAAAGATTCAAGATCAGATGTTCAGAAGTTATGAATAGGATCATGTGGAGCATCATCTCTGAGTTATCTCTTTGGAAAAGGAGAGAAACTTGAAAACCTCATCGAGCTCCTCCATCTCCTCGCTGGATACACTACTTTCTCCACCTGCACCAAATATCGGTTGATGTTTTGAATGACACAGTTGCTGTCAATGGTTTTGAAATCATACAAATTTAATCCGCTGAAACAAGCTCAATCGTCAGAGTTCAAGTTCATGTGCAAATTTCTATTGAGTAACAATAGAACTCTAGAAACAAAGAAAAATTGATTTCACAGTCGGCATGGGGGTAATCACGGGGGTAATCACACAGGCACAAACCTTCAAACACACATTATCAATCCCTTCAAAATTGATCTCTAGACTGTGAAAATTTCTACATTTTGTCAATTAGATATATATACAAGCACTTTCATATTTCCAATGCCTCTTTAAAATAAAGAAAATCTAGGGAGCTATCTGCATTTTTAACATCCGAAATTGTATTCATCATGCCGATTAACCACACTGACAAGAAAAGCACATAGGTGTTTTAATAGCTATCTGAGCATCTGTGTCAGAACTCGATTTTGCCAAAAATTAAGCTCTTTATATGAACACCATACTCTAACCAAACATATAAAAATCAAATGTGAAATTATCCTACTGAAATGAATATTCCAAAAGTTTATCATTTCTGCTAATTTGTTACTCAAACTTTCTAATCATTCCTTATCATTCTCCTTGGCAACCTTACCAGCTACGATTACTTGCGGAGTGATCATCCCTCCAAATTCTTCTGGTACCACCCCTGTCTGGATCATGGTGAGTGCCTGGACGTCTGTCTCGTTGGATAGTAGCTTCTGATTGGCTGCATTCAGGGCGTCAAAGTCTTGGCTTCTATTTGGAAAAAGAGGA
>BQKZ01004564.1:44059-55536 GCA_036244855.1 Temnopleurus reevesii | reverse complement strand
CACCTATCTTCCTCTCCTCCCACCTATCTTCCTCTGTTTCTCCAGGCTGAGAGAGAGTTGAGGCACAAGCTCAAATCAGCGTTCAAGAACTTCATCGAGAAGGTAGAAACCCAGACCAAAGGAGAGATCGAGTTTGAGGTACCGTTCAGAGATCTCGGCTTCCCCGCCGTTCCCCATCGGAGCACCGTCCTCCTTCAACCAACCAGCAGCTGCATCATCAACGTCACCGAATGGGTAGGTGATCTTGGCTTCTTTGAATTGGCAACTTTTAAATCATATTTGTGTGAATGGTCAATTGAACTTCTGCTTAAATTTATCCAGTAATTTCTATTTATACATTGTAGGCATTGTTATTAATCTATATTATATGTACTAATTACTGTATAATTTGATCACAGTTGTAAATTGCTAGCATGAACGTTAATAATTTATTTTTGTTGTAGAAGGAAAAAGATTAATATTATTTTGAATTGGATTTTCATGAATACAGTGTTTGTATGGAAAATCTGCCAATGAATATTAGTTGGCATGATCAAAATTTTATATCCTGGTGCACTATTTCCTCTTTATATTCTGTATTATATGGTTATTATGACCATTTCAAATATAATTATGAGTTGTAAAATAGTAAGTCAATACGTTATCTACCAATTATCAAATATTTTGATGAACACGTTCCGATTAACTGCAACTCGCGAACCATTGCGACTTTTGAACAGCACCCCCTAAATTAGACAAATCTATAATTCTCTGTCTCCCCTGGTTTCCCTTTTGTTCAGCCTACATTTGTAATCTTATTGGATGAGTTTGAGGTAATCCACTTTGAGAGAGTTCAATTCCACATCAAGAACTTTAACATGCATTTCTGAGTGAATAGTAGGAAGGAAATTGTGGGAATTCAATATTGAGTCTTACGTAGATGCGTGTACTAACTTTCTAAGGGCATAGAGTTTGAAAGAGCATTAAGTCAATATATTTTCTGTTTTTTCCCTCCTTTCTTTCAGCCTACATTTGTTATCTCACTGGATGAGGTTGAGCTGATCCACTTTGAGAGAGTTCAATTCCACATCAAGAACTTTAACATGCATTTCTGAGTGAATAGTAGGAAGGAAATAGTGTGAATTCAATATTGAGTCTTCTTTAGAAGCATGTACTAACTTGCACAGAGCAACAAGTTTGACAGAGCATTAAATCAATAATATTTTCTCCTTTTTCCTTTTATTTTCAGCCTACATTTGTAATTTCATTGGACAAGTTAGATCTGATACACTTTAGGAGAGTTCAATTCCACTTCAAGAACTTTGACATGCATTTCTAAGTTATTAATGAGAAGAAAATATTGTGGATTCAATATTGAGTCTTCCACAGATCCATAATAATAATAATAATAATAATAATGTTTTATTTACCCAGGGTAGCCACATTCAGCTGTAATTAGCTGCTCTTCCAGCGGGCCCTGCATATCATAAAGTTATTATTACCCTTCTCCTTTCTTAAATGCCGAGCGCCTGGCAAGAAGGCAGATTGTCCCATTTTTATAAGTCTTTGGTATGACTCGGCCGGGGATCGAACCCAACGACCTTCCGTTCATGGGGCAGACGCTCTACCACTGAGCCACACCTGACCGTTTTACGGAGTAACGAGTTTGAAAGAGCATTAAGTCAATATAATTTCTCTTTTTTTCCTTCCTTTTTTTTCAGCCTACATTTGTAATCTCACTGGATGAGGTTCAGCTGATCCACTTTGAGAGAGTTCAATTCCACATCAAGAACTTTGACATGCTCTTCATCTTCAAGGACTACTCTCGCAAGGTTTCCATGGTGAACGCTATTCCGATGAACCTTCTGGACCAAATCAAGGATTGGCTCAAGTAAGTTATATTTAAATAATAGTATTATTTTCATCTCCAAATGACTCATATCTACAACACAATGGTAATACAAAATAATACCATGGTATTTTCCAACAAATCAAGGAAACGTACGAAAGAAATTCAGAACAAAATTTAGAAAAAATATTAATTTGTACATAAAAGAAGTATAAGTTATATTTTGAGATCTATTTTGATTGGAATGACATAAAAAGTGAGGTGGGTTTTTTTAATCAAATATTTTGAGGAGAATTTAGGTTTTTTCATGCATGTTGACATGATGAATTCTATTTCCATGAACTATTCTTGACCAAATCAAGGATTGGCTCAAGAAAGTTATTTTCAGAGATCTATTTGAATAGGTATGACACTAAAAGTGATTTTTTTATGTTAACAAAGATGTTGAGGAAATTTTAGTTATTTTCATGCATGGTTACTATGATGAATGCTATTTCTATAAACCTTTATGGACTATATCAAAGATTGGCTCTCGTAGGTTGTATTAAAAGATCTATCTAGATATCCATGAAGACATCTATTTTGATCCGGAAGAACGCAAAAGTTAGAACTCAGTGAGGTCATTTTATTTATAAGATATTTTGAGGAAAATTTATGTATTATCTTCCAATTTTGCAGTGGTGTATGTCAAAATCAAGACTAAAGTGAATTGCCTTAGAATCACATCACTTGTAAAAATGAATAAATGACAAATAAGATAAGTAAAGTATTCTCTTGTTCTTTTAAGTTCTTGTGACGTAAAGCAGTCGTTGAACTGGCAGAAGACCATTGTTGAAGACCCAGAAGGCTTCTTTGAGGGAGGGGTGTGATCGTTCTTGGAACCATGAAAGAAAATAGAAATGAATGAATCTATTCCTATCATTGTCTTGTATTTTTGTTCAGTTATTGTTAAATAAAGTTCACTGAGGAGAGCAGTCGCTGAACTGGCAGAAGATCATTAAAACCATTGGAGACGACCATGGAAGGCATCTCTCTCAACAAATACAATATTTGATTGCCATTCCTTCCCATATATATCACTTTCTGGATCAAATTAGTTCCTGTGGTATCAAATACACTGAAGGATTGCAGTCGCTGAACTGGCCTACGAACATGAAGACAATTGTAGATGAGTCGGAAGGCATCTTTCTATAAAAAATACAATATTTGATTGCCATTTCTTCCCTTGTATATCAACTTATGGATTGATATTTTTGTATCTTTGTTTAGTTCCTGCGATATTAAGTACACTGAGGGAGTGCAGTCGCTGAATTGGCCCAAGATCATGAAGACGATTGTAGACGACCCAGAAGGCTTCTTTGAGGGAGGAGGATGGTCATTCTTGGAACCAGAGTCAGAGGTAAATGATTTAATTGAATTTTATTGAATAAGTGGTGATCTCTCCCACCTTGTTGTACTCTTCGAATTCAAGGAGACGCTTGTTGAAGGATAGCATTGTAATAACAAATTGAATTGAATTGAATTCCCTTTTGAGTGTGAGAAGTATCATCACTGTTATCTGCATGCCAATTCAAGGTACTGTAAGATTTTACGGAACATCAATTTTAACAAATTATTTATATTTCAAACATATTTTCATATTCGCAGGTTGTTATTTTCACGTTGTGAAAGATTACTGTACACATATCTTTCGGCATTATTATGAAATTAAATTCCTGGCAGTAAATGAGCAAAAATAAAACCCTTGTACATGAGCCATTTTTTCAAACATCGCATCAGTTGTAAATAGTCATTCATGACTCTGAGCTGAAAAGAATTCCAATCATTCAGTAACATTCTACAATGGGAAGATATGTTCAGGCCTGAAAGTTGAAGTAAAGAGCTTTAATTTCTCATTTTGATCACTTAAATGACTCTGCTTTCCTCACAGAACGAGGGTGACGATGATGAGGATGAAGAAGGAGATGAGGCGTTTGAACCGTCCGGCTCAGAATTCGATGAGAGCGAGTCGGACAGTGAATACAGTGAAGATTCAGAGGGAGAATCAGAGAGTGATTACTCTGGTAAGTAACTCTTTGTCAAATAGGCAACATCTTAAAAATAATTATTCTCAAATCAAGTCTTGATGGACAGCAAATGTGTGCAAAACAAAATGACAAAATATGAATAGCCGCAAATAATTATGGTTTCTGATAAGAAAATGTTAATAAGCTAGTGTCAAAATTAGAATTTGATGAAAGTGAGTCAGAAAGTGATGATTCAGAGGAAGAATCTGAGAGCGAATACTCGGGTAATTAATCAGAACTGCAAGTAGCTGTTTGTCAAATTGGCAACATCTGAAAAGTGTTATTCTAAAATAGAGACTTAATTAAAAGGAAAAATAGTTCATAAAAAAGAAACGTGTAATCTTATTTCATCTTATCAGAATCGGTGTGATTTATCTAAATGTTTTTTGCTGACCTCTTTTTTTAAATTTTCTTTCATGCTGTTTACAGAGGAGCTTGGGAGCAGCGAAGAGAGTGGCAAAGACTGGGACGAGCTAGAAGAGGAAGCTGCCGCAGGTTAGTAGAACAAAAGTAATGATAATCTCTAGTCTGGAAAAGTACAAAATATTCCACCCTCCCTAATCTGGATGGCGTTACTTTCTAGATGGGCACTCGCAAATATAAGGCCTATTTTACTAAAAAATACAAAACTTTCAAACACCAAAAATTTTGCAAACTCATGTGATGGAACAATACATTGATTCCCAACACTGATAGCAAACATTCACATGAAAATTTTATTATAACATGCATTACAGACTTTCAACCACCTCAAAATTTGGGATAATTGTATATTTATTTTAGCTCACCGTTTACTGAAGAAGGGGCAGATAGATTTCTTTTTTTCTGGAATTTTTTTTTTTTTTGCAGAAATATGACTAATAGTTGGGATACAATTCTCATGCAGGCATTTAATCAATACGGTGATACTCAACCAATGTGTGATATCGCACTGGCTCAATTATTTATTTTAAAATGGCTCTAAACAAAATTCATCCTATTATATTTTCAGCTGATAGACGGAAAGACCTCAACCTGGAGGAGGAAACGCAGGTGTCATCGAAGAAGGGTAAACGTCCTCCCCCTCCCCCGCCCAAGAGGAAGCGGTCAAGCAGCGGCGGGCGCAGCGGCGGACGCCACGGACGACCCTCGCCTGCCAAGAAATCAAAACGGCGATGAGGAGACAATCATGATTTATGATCAGTTATACAGAGATGCTAACCTAAAATCGTATTCTTTGCCTACAATAGAAACTCGGTATATTGAGGTGCGTGGGGTCATCAAAAATACCTTGTTGCATTCATTTTGTAATATCAGGGTTAGATACAATAGGTTATAAAGAGGTGGAACCAGATTGTTATCGAATGTTGTTATATCAGGTCTCTTTATACTAAGCTTTCATTGCATTGAATTTGGACAAGGGGTAGCAAACTCTATGGATGTTACATGTACATGATGGTAAAGTGAAACCTCATAATTAGGTCCATGTTGACCATAAAAACGATTTTGTTATATCAGCAATCTTGTTATATCCCGGTAAAGAAACACAATAATATGAAGACTGGGGACTAAAAATTACCTTGTTATATCAGGCTTCAGCAATGAGATATAAATTGTTGAGATCGTAAATATTACCTTGTTTTAACATGTCAGGGATCTTGTTGTCCCCAACCTCATTAATGAGGTTGCACTGTAATATTTCAGAGCAGGAAAACGTCATTGTGCATCAGCTTGCTTACATGAAAAAATTTCATTTTCCACATATTTTCTTAGGAGAACAGCAAAATTGTGCAATGCCCTTTTTACATTTAATAATGAACGGCTTTTATATAGCGCTTATCAACTCTTCATGAGAATTCTCTAAGCGCTCTACAATTGCATCATTTTTACCCTGGCTTTAGCCCGGCAGCCACCATGCAGCGCACTTGGCGTTTCAAGGAATAAATATTCCTACCAGGTACCTGGGTTGAGTGCAGCACAATGTGGATAAATTTCTTGCTGAAGGAAATCAATGCCATGGGTGGGACTCGAACCTACGACCCTCTAGTTGAAAGGCGAGAGTCATGTCCACTAGACCAGGGCACCTCTACATTTGTTACGTTCCAGTGGCAAAATTCAAGTCAGGCCATGGATCAAATTATATCAGTGAATAATGAAATTGTGAGGAAAATTATATTCTGATATTATAACAGACATGCATTGTTCCGAGTAGACTCTTCTTAAGTGAAAGAGGATGGAAAAATGAAGGAATATGGTTTTTGGTTGGCATACCTGCTATCTTGATTGCTCGACTGACATTTCTACATTTTCCAGGTTTTAGTTACAAGCCTCAATATCTCTATGAGATCACATGGCTATGGGAAATGCATGTTATAATGAGGTTTCCCTGTTCAACTACTGGACTGAATTATCCCAGATCCCATAAACTTACGGTAATTATTGATGTTTTGCTAGGTTTGTTGTATGACCAATGGTACCATCCGTTTTGAAATATGCACATCATTTCACAACTGGGCCAAATATCTCTGAGCCAAATATTTTCATGTTCTCTGAGAGAAAGGGAAAAGTATCATGTTATTGTTACCATTTCATTAAAAATATTTGGTTCAACTTTTATATTCGAGCATATTCCATGGCCTAGACACAATACATGCCTTTACGGTTGTTCATATCAGGGAGCATTATGGGTAGTTTTTCTAGTTCACATCGGTGGGTGTATCGTTAACATCGCGTGAGATCACTTCAGTACCAGAAAACTACCCCTAACGCTCCATGATATGAATAACCGTATAGGCACGTATCAACAAATATACCAATTTTTCCAAGTCCCTTAGTAAAAGTTTAAAGTTTTCACACCAAGACTTGTGGACTAGGTTTCAATCACGTGAGAAGGTGGTGTATCTGACGAGCTCTACATTAATACCTCGAAAAAAGATTGATGTTTGTCTGGTCAGTTTCGTTCATGTACTGGACATCTTGAGAAAGTCTTGTTTTCGACTCAAAAATATTTTTTGTTTTGTAATTTGAACAGTTCAGGGGGGTGTTTCATCAAGATTTGTCGCAGAGACAATTAGTCAGCGCTGACAAATTCCTTGATTGTGATTGGATGAAAAGCACTTTCGCTGACAGTTGCTATGGGAACTGTCGGAAAATGACTCCTTGTTGCTGCGACAAATCTTGATGAAACGCCCCCTGATCTCATTTGTATATACATGTACATATATATCTTTGAATGAATTCAAAATGACCATGTTTTTTCTAGCACTCCTTCATTATACTTGTTTGTAAAAGACCATTGATATTATGTACACTCACTGCACGTAATTTTGTAACTTCAAGAGAAAAGTATTTATAGCAGATTATTCTTGAATAAAAAAAATCAAAATTTGTGAGCTGTACATATTAATGTAAAAAGGTGAAGAATTTTGTATCGCGAGGTATTGTCAATTTTCATGTTCATGCGGTGTGAAAATTTGTATGGTTTTTGTTTGTCAAAAAAATGAGGTTAGTGTGAACTAAGTGAAAATCATTGTATGTCAAAATGTGTTGTATGATTGTATTATGGACTTGTACATAGTACATGACATATTGTGTCCAAATAAATGAAGACTTTGAGGACAAAATGTTCTGTCTCTTACTTTTGTCGAGACTGAAGTATGTTTACTGGTGCTAGATATATATGTACAGGGAGGGATATGAGAAGAGGGGAGAGAGAAATGGAAGAGATATATGGGAAATTTCACAGCATTGTCATGTCCGTTGTACAAACATGAAATTCCTCGCAAGTCAGCATGTGTGTCATGGATACTGTTTCTCATGAATTATAATCAATAGATTCACTTTTTTTGTTTTACGGACATGACTTTTCCGAGGAAATTTCCTATAAATAGAGAGAAAGGGAAGGAGACTACATTGTTGTAAAATTTTCACATGCCAACCAAAAATTATTTGCCTTACTTTTTATGCCTCATTGGATCTTCTTTTCCTGCATAAAGGGAGACCAAGATCTATCTTTCTATGGGTGCAGATCACAATTACACCAAAATACATCACACCCGTCATCAAAAACATTTACTTGTCCCCTTTAACCGTAACTAGGCTGGGGGGGGGGGGGGGGGGGGGGGGGGCCCCCCCCCCCCCCCCCTCGACGAATTGAAAATTTCTGATAACGCAGCTCGTTGACTTTTTTCTTTCAAGTTTCCCGCAACTTTTAAGACCGTTTTCACAGAAATCGGACCTACCGTTATGACGTTACATAACATTTTATACACACATGTCAGCCTCAAAACTGCTCCAAAACGTGATTTTGTGTACAAAGTCAATGCAAATTGTGTTTTTTCAATTAGTTCACATATAAATTCATAATTTTGCTTCCAGTGGCTAAAATCAATTCATTTTAGCACAATTATGCTTCAAAAAATAAATGCAATAAATTTTGCTAAAAAAACAATAGAAAACAAAAGGTCGAAAAAACACTGAAATACAAAAGAAATTGAAAAAACAATATAAAACATAAGAAATTAAATCTGTCAGTGCAATTTTTTTTATGTGGGATTGTTTGATGTCTAACCAGGAATACGTACACCAAAAATTAGCTTTCTATCACTAGTATTTTGTGATTTAGAGCACAAAATGCATGTTTATGCATAAATTCGCATAATTAATTATTCAAAAGTAAACAGTGTATTTTTTCAAAAATCTGATGATGCAAATTTNTTATTAAGAGCTAGGACCAGATATTTTAAACTCTTCATATTTAGATATTTTGTTATATCTCCTTATAACGAGTTTCCACTGTATATATCTTGTTTGCTATTGAAAATACAGTGAAACCTCTTTATAACAAGGTCCTTGGGACCATGAAAATTACCTTGTTATATCAGGTTCCTCACTATATCAGGGTAAAAAAACAAAGAACTATAAAGAGCTGGGACCAATAAAATCACCTTGTTATAACAGGTACATGTATCTCGCTATATCCGACCTCTTCATAACAAGGTTCCACTGTACTCAAATAAAAGGTTTTCAGGTCAACAGGTGGATGCATGTTGGATTTCCTTGTATTCTGGATATTAAATTGAGTTTGGTACCCCTTATCCAGATGTAAAAGACAAAGAAAATGATTTTGGTTGCCATCCCTGTCCACAGTGTAGGGTACCATTTATAGTCATTTTATGGCCGTAATGATGTCGCGATCAAAGCACCATAGCAACCAATGATAAACCAATCGACAAAGAACAATATAACTTTCTATAAAAGTATGTATTGTTATCATCAAGACAATATAATAGACAAGTTCTCATACAATAATTAACCAACTTTTACAAATGAAAGTCCTGTTTCACACATTTTCACTAGTTTCACGCAGATAAGATAAGTTCTCCTAATATTGCTTGTTTAAAACTGACACAACATTACCACATGATTTTGATGAAAAACAAAACAAATATATACACAGGTCACTCTGCATAAGTGGAATCTGTTGTGACAACAAACATTTCCTCTGTTTTGCAATAACTAGACTAAAAAGAGGCAAAAAAACCGTATTTTACATGATTTGTTTACATTTTTTTCTATGTTCATAGAATTTTATCTAAGGCAGAGTCAATAGTAGTAAATGCTGAGTCATTAATATACGTGTATTGTAATTGTTATTTTTCTTCCCTTTTTTTTTTAAAAATACTTGCCAGTGTATATCAATGGAATATGCTATGGGTTGAAAACCGACTGAACCTTAACCCAAACAAAAGACATTTTTAAAACTCTTTCCGAAATGCCAACTGTTCCAGGATATGCACAAAGTCTGAACTAAATGTGAATAATACAACAGGTAAACAGTGAGAGAGACATAAAAACGACTATACTCTCACCATTCACTTGTGATAAAAGCCTTGAATTCATTTTAAAATACATCTCATGCGTATTCCGGAATGGTTGGCATCTCTGCATTAAATGCAGATACTGCATGCACATGTACAAACTCTACCAAACTTTAAGTAATTTTCACAAAGTCTAAAAATTACCAACTTGAGAAGTATACCAGTTTCTTTGCTAAAACCCGGAAGTGTTGTCTATTTATCATATCAATAATTAAAACTTTATTATTTGATGTGGCCAAATTTGAGATGTGCTCCAATATACAAAAATAGTTGACATTACATTATTATATTCCATAATATATCATGGATTATTTATGCATCATGATGCATTTATCACCAAATTAATTGCCTCATTCTAACTTTCAAAATGTTTTCGGAAAATTCCAAACAGAAAATATCATTAAATGCTAATTAATTTGTTTAAGATTATTTTCCCACTTTACAGCACCAAGGATTTATTCAAATCTAATACAGTGAAACCTCTTTATAACGAGGTCCTTGGGGCTATGAAAATTACCTTGTTATATCAGGTTCCTCACTATATCGGGGTAAAAAAACAAAGAACTATAAAGAGCTGGGACCAATAAAAACACCTTGTTATAACAGGTACCTCGCTATATCTGACCTCTTTATAACGAGGTTCCACTGTATTTACTTAATGTTATGATTGCACATATAATAAAAACTGAAATTAAAAATGTTGTTATAGCATATTATTCACTAAAATCAAACTCCTCCAAACAATAGGGTAATTATTTCAAGCATGTTCAAAAGGACACACAAATCTTGGTAACTAGCACTTTTGCTACCTAATGAAAAATATACAAAATCTCAGTATAATTTAATGTTATAAATAAGATTGAGAGACGGCTTTTCTAGGACTCGTGAAACCTAGACCTGCAACACCATTTTAGTACTGTAATATTTGATTTCACTGCTTAGAACATCACTATTCAATGGCAAATAATTCATTGGTTGAGATAATGAATTCATTTATGATTAAATAATCAATTGTAATGATATAAATCATGATTATCAAAATAGAATACATGAGACATACAACTTCTTCATTCATTATTATACGGGTTGAAAATGTCTGCAGCTTAATCTACACATGGATATGTTTTTAGAATACAGTTGAACCTCATTTTAACAAGGACCTTGGGACCAGCAAAATTTCCTATTTACACTGAAACCTTGTTATATCAGGGTTAAAATGCAATAGAAAACTAAAATTCTGGGCCATATATCAATGCTCTTTATAATGAGGTTGGACCAGATTTCAAATCTTCAAATTCTTTCACCCGGAAGCAGCGTGGAGTGGAACATCACTTTAGTAAATTTTCACATCTGAAAAGTGCAACGACTTTGAGGCCCTAGCAAAAAAATGGTGCCACTTTGTCATCATAATGACTTTCTTGTGACAGCTTGATTTATAGATAAGTCTGCTTTTAGAATTCACAATGACAATCTTTAAATTATTTCACTGGAAGCAGCAAGAATATAAGGGCATAATGCAACATTACATTCTCACACGTTAATTAGGCAATGTTTTTGAGTCCCTAAATGAAAGGAGGACCCAAATCGTCATTATAACAATGTTCTGCTGAGCGCTTCCTTGATAATATTCTCTGTTTTTTCCCAAAGAGCCGTGGCAAGTTCTGTATTCTTTGCTTCTTCTGACGGCATGCACGCACAGCAGTGGTTGAAATACATTCCTCCTAC
>BQKZ01004564.1:32754-43564 GCA_036244855.1 Temnopleurus reevesii | reverse complement strand
AACTGATTTTGAGAGGTGTCGGGGTGTTCGAGCCATGACTCGGAGTTCGATAAATGGGCAGCATTTATGCGGACCTGAAGATTGGCTGGGAACATCAATTTAGTAAATTTTCACATTTGAATAGTGCAACGACTTTGAGGCCCTAGCAAAAAAATGGTGCCACTTTGTCATCATAATGACTTTCCAGTGACAGCTTGATTTATAGATAAGTCTGCTTTTAGAATTCTAGATGACATGAATTTCGATCTTTAAATCATTTAATCGGAAGCAGCAAAGATATAAGGGCCGAATATCAACATTATTTTTTACTTGCTAATTCAATAGTGTCTTAAAGACCTGGGAATAAAAAAAAAAAAAACTATTAAGGTCATCATCATAACAACGTTCTGCTGAGTGATTCCTTGATAATGTTCTCTGTTTTTTCCCAAAGAGCCGTGGCAAGTTCTGTATTCTGCGCTTCTTCTCAGGGCATGCACGCACAGCAGTGGTTGAAATACATCCCTCCTACGCCTTCCAGCTCTCGGGCTGTTGAAAATGCTTACAGCTTGATTTATAAATAGGTCTGGAAGCAGCAAGAATACAAGGGCCTAATTTCAACACTACTATTCACTTGTTAATTGGACAATGTCTTGGAGGCCTAGGAATAAAAAGAACCTAAGTCGTCATCATAATGACGTTCTGCTAAGCGCTTCCTTGATAATATTCTCTGTTTTCTCCCAAAGAGCCATGGCAAGTTCTGTATTCTGGGCCTCTTCTGACGGCATGCACGCACAGCAGTGGTTGAAATACATTCCTCCTACGCCTTCCAGCTCTCGCGCTGTTGCACAGAACATTGTGGTTGAGGCACCTTGTTGCTGAAATAAGAAAACACATACATTTAGTTATTTTTTAGAAATTTTAGTTAATATCAAGTTGAGGAAATATTCTAAAGAAATAGTTTATGTAAAGGTTTAAGGAGTGGGACAAAGAGGATAGCAAACAGTGGAAACTTGGTATAAAGAGATCTGATATAACTTATTGTTTTTCAACTCTGCTATAAAGAAATAACTGTAATAACAGGGTATTTTTGATAGTCCCAAGCACCTTGTTATGCTGAGTTTCCACAATATTAAGGGGGTGTTGCTAGAATTTTGCAATTGATTGCAAGTTGTAGGTGACGTGCAGTTGATCGAAACCATTGTTTCATGAACATCTAATCAAAACAGTAGACAGTCCACTAATGAAAATAGGTGTTTCAATTTGCAACTGATTTACAATCAATGGCAACTTTCAACAAAATCCCCTAAGATCGATATCAATCATGCCCAAGCATGTGAAGGATCAGTTGGGGATGGTGCATGTTCTAATTCTCAAATTATCTTATGCATCCCCCTCTCCTTGAGAAAGCTACCCCTGGGTGTCACAAATGCAGCGAACATTTGCATGTACTTCCCTCATGACAAAGTTACCCCTCAAAATACATTCCTTACAACACTGGGTGATTGTTATTCACGCTAAATTATTCCAGAATGNAGGACCCAAATCGTCATTATAACAATGTTCTGCTGAGCGCTTCCTTGATAATATTCTCTGTTTTTTCCCAAAGAGCCGTGGCAAGTTCTGTATTCTGTGCTTCTTCTGACGGCATGCATGCACAGCAGTGGTTGAAATACATTCCTCCTACCCATTCCAGCTCTCGGGCCGTTGAAAATGGTGACAGCTTGATTTATAGAACTGATTTTAGAATTCACAATGACATAATTACAATCTTCATAATATTTCACCGGAAGCAGCAAAAAAGGGCCTAATATCAACAGTACTTTTCACTTGTCAATTGAACAATGTCTTGGAGGCCTAGGAATAAAAAGAACCTAAGTCGTCATCATAATGACGTTCTGCTGAGTGCTTCCTTGATAATATTCTCTGTTTTTTCCCAAAGAGCCGTGGCAAGTTCTGTATTCTGTGCTTCGTCTGACGGCATGCACGCACAGCAGTGGTTGAAATACATTCCTCCTACGCCTTCCAGCTCTCAAGCTATTGAAAATGGTGACAGCTTGATTTATAAATCTGCTTTTAGAATTCACAATGACATAATTACAATCTTCATAATATTTTACCAGAAGCAGCAAAAAAGGGCCTAATATCAACATTACTTTTCACTTTTTAATTGGACACTGTCTTTGAGGCGCCAGCAACAAATGGCCCCAAGTCGTCATCATAATGACGTTCTGCTTAGTGCTTCCTTGATAATGTTTTCCGTTTTTTCCCAAAGAGCCGTGGCAAGTTCTGTATTCTGGGCCTCATCTGACGGCATGCATGCACAGCAGTGGTTGAAATACATCCCTCCTACGCCTTCCAGCTCGCGGGCTGTTGCGCAGAACATTGTGGTTGATGCACCTTGTTGCTGAAATAAGAGAAAATGAACAACATTTAATTATTTAACAAGAAATTCATGTTGATAATATAATTTGTGGAAATTATCTACGTAAAGGATTAAAGGAGAGAGACATACAGGATGGCTAACTAAGTTGGTGTTGCTAGAAATTTGCAATTGATTGCAAGTTGCAGTTGATGCGCCTGATCAAAACCATTGTTTCATGCACATCTGTCAAAAGCGCAGACGGTAACCTAATGAAAATTTGTGTTTCAATTTGCAACTGATTTACAGTTGATTTGCAAATCAATAGCAACTTCCAACAAGATCAGGTGAGGAAGGTGCACGTTCAAATGCCCAAATTAGGCTCTGCATCCCCCTCTCCTTGAGAAAGCTAACCTGGGTGTCACAAATGCAGCGAAATATTTGCATGTACTTCCCTCATGACAAAATTACCCCTCAAAATACATTCCTTACAACACTGGGTGATTATTTTATTCACGCTAAATTATTCCAGAATGCAGATATTTCAATTAACTATCTAAATGTGCCATTTTTGTCTACTTCTCATGATGTTCTTAATATAGCTACAGCTGTAAAATCTATATTTTCATTAATTTGTCTACTTTTTCAGAAATTCCCATATTTTTCCTTCTTCTCTGAAAATTTCTTACATGCCTCAATATCTTTTAAATTTTTTTAATTTTTATTTCCAGTAACAAAAAAAGGAAATATACTACTCACAGCTGATTTAGTGAAGGGCCTGACCATGTTGAACAATATCCTATACAGCCACCAATTTTTGCTGATCCCCGTGTAGACCATATTTCCAGGATGTAACGCATTGCAGATGACATCGTGTGGGGACAGCCTCCTATTGAGTTCATTACTGTGGAGAATATTGCAGAGTTTTGTGCGGCCGTATGCTAGGATGGGCCAGAACTTGTCTTTAGGCATGGCGACCTCGCTCAGATCCAGTTTGTTAGAGTAGAAGTCTATAAATCTAAACGATAAAAAGAATTTTAAAAGGAATTAACATTTCTGTTAAAGAGAGAAGATTGTATAGCTTGCAGTGTATGTATGCCAGGGTCAGCCAGCACTTGTCTTTAGGCATGGCGACCTCGCTCAGATAAGTTTGTTTGAGTAGAAGTCAATAAATCTAAATGATCATGAGACAATAAAAGATTAAGACTTTATTTCTTTAAATATTCTCAAATCAATATTTATGACCTATGGTATTACATTCAGAATGATGAAAAAACAACAGAGCAAAAAAGAAGGAAATTATACAGGCACTATTAAGATATATCCATGAAAATTGAAGGAGCGTTCACTGTCACTTCATTACTCCAAAGTGTGCCTATGTAGGTGATATTTTTCATGTTAATGTTTGTAAGCACTAAATGTTGATGAAAAGTGTTTTTTTACTGACCAACACTATTTTTCATAAATGGCATAAGAGGACAACCAAGCAATGATATATTTTTTGTCTAATGTGTGTACACTGTGACTACTTTCCCCTAAAATTGTCAAAACATCTTGCTAAGAGTTGAGAACTTCTCTAATATTTTACGAAGCCATATTTTTCTCACCTATGTGATTCAGAAGACACCATCACAATTCTTGCAGGGGCAGACTTCTTCAATGTCTCGGTCAATAGATTGACTAGGTAGAAATTAACAACATTTTTTTAACACCCCAATTTCAAATCATTCTTCCCCATTAATGTGTATACAGTGTGACTGCTATACAGTGACTGCTTTCCACTTAGACCGTCAAAAGTATCTTGCTAAGATTTGAGAATTCTACCCCTTTTGACTTTTCAAATATTTTGTCAAGCCTCCTTTTTCTTACCTGTGCGATTCAGAGGACACCATGACAATCCTGGCAGGAGCAGACTTCTTCAATGTCTCGGTCAGAAGATTGACCAGGTAGAAATGACCAACATGGTTGACCTGGAAGGTCCTCTCGATTCCATCGTCCGTCAGCTGATATGAAGCACCGAATATACCAGCATTGCAGACCAGCATGTGAAGTGGCCTAAACATAAGGACAAAAATAAATGATAAATGAATAAATTTTCAGAATGCATCACAGAGAAAAATACTAATCAGTATCCTGTCCATACAAGTCTCTCTCTCTAAAAAAAAAATTGATACTTAATGAACCATATCGCAGACATGCCGACTATTCCAGAATACGCTTACAGAGATGCCAAGTCTCAAATTTTTTTGAAAATTTCTATTGATCTCATGCTTCTAGGGACCATCAGTTATATCATTGCTCAATAAAGATTGATGTTTTTCTCACACTTTTGGGACTACTGACCCTTGGCATCTCTGCACATGAGGACAGAAATTATAATGTACGTCAGAAATGGTTAAACCAAATATTTTCTCAAGATAGAAAACTTAATAACAACACCCATCTGCTTTCTCTCCTAAGAAAATAATTGGCTTTATAGCTGTTCATGATTCACATTTTGATTTCTATCATGCATATTCCCGGATGGTTGGCATCTCTGTGGTTATAAGTGATTTGTGGGCAGATTTTCATAACACTTTAAATATAAATACCGGTACATACACAAAAAATACGATTAGTCATCTTTTAATACAAATAATCACACACATCATAACATCAAAAATAATGTGATAACTGCAATGAATTGTTCATCACTTTGTAGTTTTGAATCCCAACCATTGCCTTTTTTTTCCTTCAGCAAGAAGTTCATTCACATTGTGCTGCACTCAAACCTGGGAGGTGTTTCACCAATATAAGAAAGACTTTATGCACAACTTTACGTTCAACTGGTATCCCTTCTTGCGCTGAATGCGCGTAATACTATGAATGATTATGCGTAAGAAGGGATACCAGTCGAACGTAAAGTCGTGCTTAAAGTCTTTCTTATCTTGGTGAAACACTGCCCTGGTGAGGTGAATATGTACCTGGCAGGAATATTTATTCCTTGAAATTCCAAGTGTGCTGGTGTATGCCGGGCTAAAGCCAGGGCAATAACAATGAAGAGCGACTTGAGCACTCACCATAGTGGATAAGTGCACTATATAAATTGCATCTATTATTATTGTTAAACAAATCCTTCACAAAATTTTGACATGAAACTAACTGGAACAAAAATTATTGCTATCCTGAAAAAAAAATTACAAATAAACATCACTCACCAATCTCTCAACATGTAGTTCTGTGCAAACTGTTGAACACTGCGTAGCGAGGCTAGATCTAGCTGCATGACGACGACTTGGGCCTGTTCCAACCTGTTCCTAATCTTGGCTGCAGCATCGTTCCCACTCTTCAGGTTTCTACAGGCCAAGACAACATGGACGCCATGAAGCGCCATTGCTAGAGCTGTTTCAAATCCTGTAGGGAAGAAATTAAAGATAACATGAGATTTCCTTGTTTCTACGTAAATACCATCAGGGGCCCCTCACTATGAGCAGAAAGGACCAATTAAACAACTTTCTTTTAATCATTAACAATAGCTAGATGCAAACCAAAAAAAGAAATTTTCTGTTCCTAATCTTAGCAGCAGCATCGTTCCCACTCTTCAGGTTTCTACAGGCCAAGACAACATAGACGCCATGAAGCGCCATTGCAAGAGCCGCTTCAAATCCTGTAGGGGAAGAAATAAAAGATAATACAAAATATATCTGATTCTATGTAAATACCATCAGGGGCCCCTCAATTTGAGCAGAAGGGACAAAGGCCTGGGACAAATTAAACACCTTTCATTCAAGCATTCACAATAGCTTGATGCACATAAAAGAAATACTAGTCCCACTTATTATGCAGGAAAATGTCAAACTGGTGTCGCATCTGTTCTGCAAATAAGCAGCGAAGTTAATTTCTTTTGTGTTCATGAAGCTATTGTAGAGGTTTAAATGAAGTTGACAACTTTGTCCTACACAGTTCAAGATTCAGTATGAGCTCCTTCATGTTAAAGTAAATTTTATACAAGATTTACAAAAATATGCTCACCTATTCCCGAGTTTGCTCCAGTAATGATTGCATATTGTCCACTCAGATCTCTCCCCTGTAACACATGGATAGCTGTGCTGTAAGCATCGAATCTCTGGGTCAGTTTGGTTGGATCTGGACTTTCCTCCTGGGCAAAGGCTAGACGAGGATCAGTGTAAGTGGTTCTCTTGTTCAAATGGCTATAAATATGAAAAAAAAGACATCAGATTAAACAAAGGTATTAACTGTTCGCTCTTGTGGTTCAAGTAAATTTATCAACTGTTCTCCGACTAAAAACTTAAAACTATATGAATCAACCTAGTAAATTTATCTTAGCATTTTAAAAAGTACAAAAATATTTTTTATACTGTCTCATCTTTGACTAAAATAAATACATATCATATCAAATTACACTAATAGTGAATGCATGAGTGCATGAATCTAAAATTAAACAAAACATATTCCTCTTTCCTTTTTCTCTTACATTGTCCCAATATATTCCTAGCCCCCAAAAAATGGAACCAGAATACAGTGGGTATCCATTTGTATTACTTGTTCATGAAATATAATGCAATGGTACAGCACAATAAGTTTGTTTTCAAAACAACCACAAAAACAATTCTTTGATGAAGGTTTCTGTTTGAAAATCTCTAATCTTAATTCCTCCATTCATTAAGTCTGACACGTTCTATCCTCTCTGTGGTAACTTACTCAACAAAAAATTGTCGCCCTTTGTCATCAACAGCTTTCGTCCAGCCAAATGGAAGTTCTGTATCAAACGAAAATGTTAACAAGAGAAAACATAACCAGCAGAATATAATATCTTTGAAAAAGAAATGGATTTTTTTTTAACTATTGCATATTATAAGGAGACATAACAATAGACATGACAAAATTTTCTGAGAATATTTAAAGGTCCATCAAATTCACGTTCAATTCATGTCAAGCGACATGATAATGTTTTTTCCGCTATTATTAAAAACAAAGACTTGTAGACACTGGAAATGCCATACGGATAAATTCAAATAATTGGGAGGGTGGCAAGTTATCATTAATCAAACTTTACTGGAACTTATATAGCTTAATCATTGCTCCATAAAATACCATAAACTATGACTACAATCAGTTTATCATTTTTAGAAGGGGATTAAATGTACTCCCCCACAACATTAGGCCTACACAAAGTTATGATATCAGGACACTCCTCACCTCCAGTGATACGTTTTCTCTTTCCAGTCCGAGGATGATTCCAACTTGTTGACTGATCTTGATGGCTAAAAATGAAATAAAAATAAAATTGAAAGATAATTAATAATAGCACATTTTCTGTCACCTTTTTCTTCTTCTGCTTTCTTTTATTCAGGGGGTTGGCACTTGAGATTTTTACTATTTTTGTGTTCATTACCGACATTTTTTCTACTGGTTATACAAACTTATTGAGTAATGTGTCACTCAGCTACATGTAGTTTGGCAGTGAATTGGGCTCTCAGTGCAAGTGAATCTGTCATCGACAAGTAAAATTACAGAAAATCATAGCAGTTCCCGGCAGACCCGGAGAATAGCGACCAGATTGCTTGCGCGCGCCATGTAAAAATTGCAAACATCGGCGGCAGAAGTCCAAAATACACACAGGTAACCATCCACCAAACAAGTCCAAAAGTGACTTTTATTACATTTTATAAACAGAATAATGGTTTTAAATGTTATTTTCTTTCCCCTCCTTCAATATTTTAAGAAATCTTTTGAAAATTTAATTGATTTCGGTGTTAAAAAGTGTAAACTTGAGCCAACTTTACCAAATGTTTGTTGGTCGAATCTGACGCAAAAATTATCGCCGACGCACTACCTCACGCTTCCATATAGGCCTACTCATCATAGCCAGGAATAGGATTGTATAGTAGGGGCTTCCTCCTCTGCGCCTCATTGACATACACGATGTAACTCGCGCGCTCTGTGAAATTGAGACTTTTTCCTGAAAATCTCCAACCACGTGTAAAGTGAATGGGATGCAGTGAAGGGACCCAAATATTTTGAACACCAAAAATGAGAGGGGTGTATATTTCATCTAAAATGACATTGTTCCTGGTCAGATTTTGCCGAGATATTTCTCACACATAATCTTTAGGATATTTGTGAACATATCAGATTAAAATTGAATTAGATTTTTATTGACTTCATGCTTTTTTTTCAAGCTGAAAGTTTAGATGCGCAGACGTGCGACCAGTCCCATCATAATTCATATTGATATTCATACACAAATTGAATACATCGTGCGCATCTGATCTGGTCGCTATTCTCCATGTTCGCCCAGTTCCCTACTGTTAATCATGATCTCCATTCATAATATCATGAAATTTGGGGCAGGGTTTTAAAGCTTTGTCAGACAGACTTCTCGAAACTTGTAATTGTAATGGAGAATACTGTNAAGATTGGCCAATTCAAAGAACCAATCAAACAATAGAATAAACTGACCAATGACAGAGCGAGTTAACTATGCCTGAAAATCAACAATTGACACTGAGCATTAAATTTGTGCTTCACAGATCTACTAAACAACTATTTTTATAAAAAATTGCAAAATTGCCAAGAGTATTGACATGAAGAATATTGAGAAGACTAAAAGTTAAATTAATACCAGAGCAATGAATTTTATTTAAATACAATTCTAAGTGCCGAAATGTGAGAAATACACCTAGAAAATAAGGGGAAACACACCTTCTGAATGGGATTCGTACGCATTAACCAAAAAGTTCTAACAACAGCGCGCATGCAAGCTGAAGGATTTGCATGAGTGTGACGTCACAATGAACATCGAGCGTCTAAAAATAATTGAAGGATTTGCATGAGTGTGACGTCACAATGAACATCGAGCGTCTAAAAATAATTGAAGGAAATGCGGACGAATACCAAACAAACGGTAACTGTACAGAGTAAGTTGAAGGAACTTTTCATGTGAACTTTTCAAATACTAAACATATTTACAAAACGGCAAAATGTTGAGCCGCTACACTGTGACTGTGATTGCCCAAGTTGGACGGCGCGGCAGCTGCAGCTGCTACACCGGAGCTTAGCGGCCAGACGTCCGACATTAACGGGAGAGTTACGGTTGACACCACTACCCGGTGTTCGCTAGTCGCCTGAATCCCAATCACAATAAATCAATCGTTTTTCAGAGCCTATACACGATAGAATAATACAATATCGGTTAAAATACAAGCAAGAATATCACATACTTTGCATAATAAACTCGACCGTCCCCAGTACTCCTTTCTTCCCATCCTGCTGGCAATTCTTCATCACTATCCGTGTCGATCAAACTGCTGGGTGCTGCCATTTTCGTGGTCAGAGATGTAAATGTAATGTTTTTAACGTCAGAGGGCGTGTAACAAATATTCAAAGTGAAATCTCTGCTATAGTTGAGTTCGTGATTGATTGATGATTGATAGACAGAATCGCTGATTGGCTGAAGTGATAGCTTAATCAATTGATTGATTGAATGGATGGATGAATGAATGAATGAATGATGGATGGATGGATTGATTGATTGAGTGATTGATTGGTTGATTGATTGATTGCCTGATCGACAGATCGATTGGTATTAACTTTAGAGCTATTCAACAGAGCTGTTAAGATACAGAACTTGTGGACTGATTTTTTTTTTTTAGTCATGAGCATCGTTGTCATTATCAGATATCCCTTTTCGTCTAATACTAAAGATAGTACGGAGCTAAATAGCTAACAGTACGGTAAGGCAATCAGGACGTTATTTCTCAAGCGCGGGATAATCTAGCGGGCGTTCTCAACCTTAGCAGCCCGCTAGATTATCCCGCGCTTGAGAAATAACGTTCTGATCGGCCCTACCGTACTGTTAGCTAAAGCTCCGTAATATTTGTTCAACAGGAGCAGTAAAACCAGATGAACAGAACAAACAAGTTTTAGAAAAATCGCACAACTGATTAGGAAGTTATGAGCATTTGAATAATTAGACAAATTGGCAGCTGATGAAGTCATAGGTGCACAATCGACCTGTTACTTTTCCCCAAAAATGTGATTTCCTTAAAAATTCAACTGAAAGATATTTTCATAAAAGATCTCCTATTTGGGTAATTACATTCATACACAGTAGAAATGATGAGTTTTGCATCAAAGTGACGAATAGTTGTGCAACCATGATGTCATCAAATTGGCAATATATCTGAAGATTTTCATTGATTTGCTTATTTTTTCAAACGCAACTCAGACAATTAAACGCAAGTCCCAAATACACGCTCCTGGTTGCATGGTTGAAAATGGAGTTGTGTTAAATCTTATCACAAATGTCCTAAATAATATAAAATAAAAGAGTGAGCGTGAAAAATATTGCAGTGAAATTTTTGGCAGTTCAACAAATTTGGCACCCTTCTCTGCATCCCATTCAGTTTACACGCAGTTGGTAATTTTCAAGAGAAAGTCTTCATACACCCCTTATTCCCCCCCCCCCCC
>BQKZ01004564.1:0-26126 GCA_036244855.1 Temnopleurus reevesii | reverse complement strand
GATGATGATGATGATGATGATGATGATAGTGATAGTGATGATGATGATGATGAGGATGATGAGGATAATGATGATGATGATGATGATGATGATGAGGATGATGATGATAGTGATAGTGATGATGATGATGATGATGATGATCATAATGATGATGACAATGACGAGGATGATGATGATGACGATGATGATGATGATAGTGATGATGACAATGACGATGATGATGATGATGATGAAGATAGTGATGAAGTTCCCATCGGCTTGGCGGAGTTTTTATACAATTTGTTTATACATTGAACTGAAGAGGAGACAGTGTAAAGTCAGGAATTGTTTAAAAACTCTGCCAATGCAATGGATTTTTCTATGTAATGATGATGATTATGAAAATTAAAAACCTAAAATTCATTTTCTCCCAAAGACATCCTGATAAATTTGTGCATAATAACAAATTATTTACAGGGAGTTTTGGGGAAAAGCTTTTTATTTGTAAGAAATCCTAACATTATTGATAAAATGAGTAAAAATGTTCAGGGGTCATATGTGCATTCATTCATTTTATTTCTTACTAGTGTTTATCTCTATTTCATCCTGACAGCGGAACTATGCTACAATGACGACCAATATCACAATACTGAAGGTAAGCATTTGCTTAAATAAGGTTTGAAATTAGACAATTCTGAACAGGGATTTAACTTAAGGATTTGCAGGGGAGCTATAAGTAGCTATCCTCGAGGCCCTCAGGAAAAATTTTAGGGGAGCTAAATTAGGTCCTCATGTTGTAGGATTTGGGTTACAAGTAGCTCTAGAAATCATCCTGCCCGAAATAATCACTCCCTTTCAATCTTAGTCCCTGGATGTATGTCCTAACCCTTTTCATTTGGGACTTTCCTGATAGAAAAAAAAATATATAGAATTTGAAATCACAGTTGAAGACGATGTCTAAGTCTGATCACTTGTCGGATCTGTATTTCCTTTTTTTATCCAACATATTCCTGAACTATGAATTGAAATGATCTTGGGGTAGTTTCTGACACTATATTTGAATTAGCACTAGGTTGAAGGTAAATGAAACATTGACTCTTAAATATTAGAAAATGGTAGTTTTAAGATAAAAAATAGAGAATTAGATGTATTTGGTCATGATAATAAGGCATAATTGATTCTTGATTCATGAGCCAATTGACTTTTCATGATAAAAAGAAGATTAATTCAAATCGTCTGAAAAGTAGTCTTGTAATCTTTCTGATATTAAGAATTAGTGCCATTTATATTATACAGGACATATTGCTTTTTTTGAGGGGCTTGGTAAATCAAACAAATGAAATTTATTTGAAAGAAACACATTTTGAGTTTGATTACTTAACCCTTTGTTCGCATTTTGGCACAACTATGTGCCTCTATGGGAAATGCTCTGTTGTGCGTAAACTCAGGGAGTACAAACATTTGAGTTTGATTACTTAACCCTTTGTTCGCATTTTGGCACAACTATGTGCCTCTATGGGAAATGCTCTGTTGTGCGTAAACTCAGGGAGTACAAACAATAGCCAGAGTGTTTTGCCTACTGGTTGTTGTGCTTATGCTGGTGGCTTGAGCAATGTAATCCCTATGGGCTTAGCTGGTCCATACATTTATGCCTTAAAAGTTGTTCAAATTAGATGTTTAGTCATGAATATTACTGTAGACTCAATTCAATCAATCATTCTATGAATTCATACATTTACACGTAGACCATTTCTGCAGAGGAAAATATTTTCTTATGTTTTTTCAAGATTGAGGACCCCTTCTACTTTTGGGGAAGGAGGTTCACGGGCCAGGGGGTTTGCCAGAAACCCTAAGTTAGTTGCAGGAACTTTGCGAAGTGATTGAGGAATGTTTCTCCTCTGGCCTGTACACCAGAAAATTGTAACAACCCAGTCATATGTATTTTCTTTTTTTTCTTTTTAGATTGAGGACCCTTTCCACTTCTGGGGGAAGGAGGTTCTTGGGCCAGGGGTTTCGCAAGAGACCCTTCAATTCCAGGAACTTTGCGAAGAGATTGAGGAATATTGCTCCTCTGACCAGTACATCATAGAACATGTTAACAATCCAGTCAAGGGCAAGGTATGTAGGTACATGCATCTTGTAACAAATATCATAAATTGTCAAAAGCTGTCTTTTCACGGGCGGGTCCAGCTTTGTGACACATTGAAAAGTTGTCAGTGATGCATTCAAACAAAGGCAATTTGTGCAAATTCGCCTCCGTACCTTATTTGAGATGAGAAAGCAAGCTAGGATTTGAGAATGAGTTTTGTTGAATTTAGAATGGAGCATTGTATCGATATTTGACAGAATCTGTTTATTTGGATCACAAAGTTGATAAGAGATATCAAGTCTCTCTTTGTGCAATATGTTGTTGCTGTTATTGAAACTCATTGGGTGACTTCAAGTCCGGTGTTGAACGCTGGTGTTGGTGTTGCAGCAAAACCAACACCAGCCTCAACACCAAACTTGAAGTCTGTCGGTGTTTGGGGTAGACCTCGCAAGATTCTGACGTATTTCCGGTCGTTTCTGTATCACTTCTGTAAACTGACAATGGTGTTGGAGCTCGGTTTACGGACCCGTTTTTCTCTCTCAACACCAACACCAACACCGAACATCGTACTTGAAGTCACCTGTTGTTACACACAAAATGATTTCAGTGTTATCTGAATTTGATTGTTGAAACCATTTGATTGATAGAAAAGTGGGAGAGGTTGCCAATGTAAAGATTGTTTAATGAGTAATTTTTATGTTTCTTAAAGGTATTGTACTCCAGCCTATAGTTGTGCTTGAAAATATTTGGTTCTTGCATTTCTCACAATCATTTGTCTAAATTTGTTCCATCCCAGCAAGTGACAAACTATGATTTAAACTTAATCATATATTTTTTCTTCAATGCAGATGTATCTTGCTCAGAGGCCCAGTGATGGCAAGTGGTACAGAGCTAGGGTGCTTAGCAACTATCAGACTGCACATGGAATCAAAGCTTCGTAAGTTTGCTTGATTTACGTTACTTGGATGTAGAAACTTACAGCTTGATGCTTATTTGTCCCAAGGTTGTCATGTTGTCGATTTTAACCTATTTACTGAAGTTGCTTCTTTAGGAAGGCCGTTCAAATTATTCGAGAGTCCAGTGTGATTCTCGGTAGGTTTCACATGCAAGTTATCTTTTGGCCGGTGCTGTTATGAAAAAGTCTGTGTTAGGAGGTTGGACAGAGAACTTACCCAACATAACAAGGAGAAGATAAGATTATGATCAATAGTTCTGGTGTATTTTATGTAGGATACGATAAAAGACTATGATATTTTATTTGGGAAAGAAATTAGAATAATAAAACACCAATAGTATTTGTGATAAATTCACAATTTCTGCATATTGCCAAGATAAAATGCAAAGTTCCATTGCAAAATAGATTTAGCATTTCTCATTCAATAACAACATATGTTAAATCCATGCTTCATATTGAAATGGAAAAAAATGAAATTGACTTTTAAGTGATATATGTTTGTTTTTTTAAAGACACAGAATCTTTATTAAACAATGCTTTTTCTTCCATTTTTAGCTGTCACCTTGTGGACTACGCAGACTCATTCTTGGTAGCCATCAATAGGTGAGTATTTTAATATAGGCAATAAAAATGATTTAAAGTGTCAAGGTGTATTGGTTCCAATTCCTGCCTCTCAACTACAGGGTCAGCGATTTGAATCTCACCAATGGGGTTAATTTCCTTCTGCAAGGAAATTCATCCACACTGCTCCACTCAACCCAGGTGATGTAAATAGGTAACTACAGGAATTTTTCCTTGCAATGAAAAAAAGGCGCTCACTTAGCAGCTATTGCTATGGCTGGATGATAATATTATGAGATTTGTATTTGTATCTGATTAGGTGATAAGATAGAAGGCTTGTTTAAATGCTATATTCTATCATTGAACAGTGTTTATAATCTATCAGCAAGATAGTACTCTTGATAACAATAGTGAGTTTGTTAAATTTTATATAGAAGGTATCATATTACTGCATTTGTATCTCATTTTTTAAATCGTATTACATGTATAATTATGCCTCTGCCACCGTAAGGTGGTGCCGGAGGCATTATGTTTTCGGGTTGTGCGTCCGTGCATGTGTACGTGCGTCCGTGCGTCTGTCCGTCTGGACCTTGTTACCGCGATAAGTACAGAACTGCTGGACGGAGTTTGACCAAACTTGGCTCAAGTATGTATAAGCATGTGAGAATGAACTGATTAGATTTGGGGTTCAGTGGGTCAAAGGTCAAAAGTCACAGGGCCAGAAAACTTGTAAAAAATCACCAAAAATAGCTTGTTAGCGCAATAAGTTCAGAACTGCAGTTCAGATTTTGACCAAACTTGGCTCAAGTATGTATAAGCATGTGAGGATGAACTGAGTAGATTTTGGGTTCAATGGGTGAAAGGTCAAAGGTCACAGGGCCAAAAACTTGTTAAAAATTACGCAAAATACAGGTAGCTTGTTACTGTAATAAGTTCAGAACTGCTGTACAGATTTCAACCAAACTTGGCTCCAGTATGTATAAGCATGTGAGGATGAACTCAATTTTTTTTTTATTTTATGTGTTTTTAAAGAGATGTAAATAAAATTGAATTGAAATTGAATTGAATTGAATTAACTGATTAGATTTTGGGTTCAGTGGGTCAAAGGTCAAAGGTCACCGCGCAGAAACACTTGAACCAATTTCTTTCAAACTTACAGTGTGTAGCTCAATTATGTAAGCATGTGAGGAAGAACTGATGAGATTTTGGGTTCACGGGGTCAAAGGTCGGCAGTGCCCTAAATTTGTACAGTGTTTTTTATTTCTAATGGCATGGAACAAGACGTACATATCTTTCTGATTGCGTGATGGCGGAGGCATAAATTTTGACTGTGCGCAGTCGAGGATTCATCTAGTTGCATCAAATTATTGTGCGTGTCATCTGCACAAATTTCTTGGTATCATTCATTGCTATTATACATTATATCACCTGGAATCAATACAAAATTTCTTCTGCAAATTTGACCCTAATTAATGATATTTAGTGCATCCTTTTAACAGATTGAAAGAGATTCCACCCAAGTTGAAAAAGTTTCCTTCCCAAGCTAAGCCGTTTAGGATCCACGGTGTTTTACCCACGATGCTTCATGTAGCCATTGAAGAAAATCAGACAAACAATTTCTTTTCATGGCCTTCTTGTTATGTTTGTTTTGACAGATTGAAAGAGATTCCACCCAAGTTGAAGAAGTTTCCTTCCCAAGCCAAGCCGTTTAGGATCCATGGTGTACTACCCACAACACTTCATGTAGCCATTGAAGAAAATCAGGCTGAACTAGGGTACGTAATGAGATTATATCTGGAGGCCATTTCATGAAACTTTGTCAGCATTGAAATTAGTCAGCATGGACAAATCCAGTGAAGTCCTTGATTCTGATTGGCTTAAAACCACTGCCACTGACTGTTGTTATGGTAACTGTCGGAAAATGGACGCTTGTCGCACTGACTAATTTTCATGAAATGGCATCCCAGAATTACCTGAACTTAATCTTTATTTAGGTTTTATTATGTTCTAATTACTCATCTCAATTTGGTTGCCAGATACTGACGGATATAAATTTTGCATCAATAAGAACTAACAGGTGACTGTATCATACACACATGCCACAACACTAAACCTCCAAAAGTGAAGTTACTTGCATCTTTAAACTGGACCCACAAGATATGGAATACTCTATTTCTTACGAATACTCCTTTTAGATCTTATATCTTATACACAGCTGCCAACTTTTACTAATTTTCAGTAATCATTACTAACTTTAGCCTCCTTTTTGTCAAGTTTTGTGTTAAGTCCAGTAAAGATAACTATTTTTGGCAACATGAACACCATGCATTTTAATGTGAAATATGTGACCATTACTGATTTGTAGCAGTATTGTACCAAATTCCATTGGCTCATGTTGGCAGCTATGCTTATATTACCATTGTCTGAAGGTTATTCGTTCAATATAATGTGTGAATTGTTCTATTTTTCCAATTTAAAAAATCAGGGTTATTAACATTTTATGTTTTACACTTGTCATATTCAGGCCTACAGACAAATGGGATACAGCAGCAGTGGAATTCTTCAGGAATATTGTGGAAGGTTTGTGAATATTTTTGAACATTTCTTTGACTTGTCATTAGGTATACTGTGTCAATAGAGTAATGGTGGATTTGGGGGGGGGGGGGTGATTTCTTTATTTTTTTTATTATATTTTTTAATTTGATGATGCTACTTTTAAATTATTTCTTCTGTAAAATGTTTAAGCATTACAGACTTTGATACTTTGTTAAGATTTTTACAGCTTTTCATTGATTCAAAATATTTTCCTACATTTGGAATATTTTTATATTGTAAATGTTTTGCCGATCTTATCAAATAAGGTGTTGGTGATTAGTCTCCACATCCTTTATTGATATCTGATGAATTCAGAATTACCAATAAATTTTACTTTAAAATTTGCCAGAAATTTTACTTCAAATTTTGATGGTGATGAAGCTGAGACTACTTTATTGAGAAAAATGAGAAATGTACAAAGCAGATTTCCATAATAGGTAGAGCATAGCACATATCATATTTCTTTGTGCATTCTCATAAGCCCACCATGATTATTAATATTTCTTGAGAGTAAAAGATAACTTATTCTTTTCAACAGATGCGCTTTTACATTTTCTTAGTATCTTATCATTATAACAGATCGCTCAGCTCAGGTTGATATACATGGGATCGGGCCAAAGGAAACACGTTTTGTAACACTCTACGTGAACACACCACAAGGGCAGGTAATATTCTTGACCTTTGTACATGTCGTAGATAGTTTTACGTCAAAGATACATTTACAGAGTTGCCAATTGTCAAGATTTTACCCAATTTGGTATGATTTTCCAGTGAAAATACAATACTTTTCACTGAAGATAATGCTATTTTTAGTGAAAATACAAGTAGGATAAAATAAGATATTTCAAGTTCTTGAGATACAATGTTGGAATATGCATGGAAGCTAAGACTAGGATTTTTTTTCCTCCAAAAATGGGATTTCTCTGGCAAAAAAGATGATTTTTACAGAAATGAGGTTGTAACCCTTGTACACAATATTTTCAATATTTTTATAAAAAATGTATGTGACCAAATGCGATATTTTCCTTTTGATTAAGCATTATATCATATGCTTTAAACGAAATTTATATTTTGAACTTAGTTTATTATATCTTTTGATTGAATCGTTCAGAGTAGCATTCATTTTAAAGATTGTTGAAAATGAAATTCCTTTATAAATGTGATGATCAATTTTGATAATAAGTCAATTCAAATTGTAGTTATTGGCAATTGTGAAATCTAAGGGGGGGTTGCGAAAAAGTTGTCATTGATCGCAAGTTGCAGTTGATCGGAACGTGCCAATCAAAGTCATTGTTTCATGTGCGTCTTGTTAAACGGGCATACTGTGCGCGAATGAAAATGCGTATTACAATTTGCAAAGTTCCAGTTGATTCGCAGTTGATTTTAAACAACACCCCCTAAATTTGTTTGCTCCACATAGGTGGGCATCAATTGTGATAGGTTGTGTAAAAACACTCAATGATAAATAATCTTTTCTTATACCAGGTGAATGTGAATGAGGAGCTTTTGAAGCACAAATTTGCGATCAGTGTGGAGAGGGATTTAGATGAAGGTAAGTTGCTTTTCAGAAAGTATTACAGATAATTTTCATCATGATGGTGAAAATGCAAATGCAAATTCAAACCACTCCTCAGCTCATTCCCAAAATTGCTAGAAATTCCCATTTCTTTTTATGTGCCATATTTGATCAAACATTAAGCATCTCAGTGGGTGACTTCAAGTACGGTGTTTAACGCTGGTGTTGGTGTTGCAGCAAAACCAACACCAGCCTCAACACCAAACTTGAAGTCTGTCGGTGTTTGGGGTAGACCTCGCAAGATTCTGACGTATTTCCGGTCGTTTCTGTATCACTTCTGTAAACCGACCATCGGTGTTGGAGCCAGGTTTACGGACCGTTTTGCTCTCTCAACACCAACACCAACACAGAACACCATACTTGAAGTTACGCAGTGTGTTCTATCAGATTCTCCAATAAATACTTATATACTGTTCCACTTTATGTGGAATATTGTTTGAAGCATAGGAGCAAAATACTCTTCGTCATACAAATAATAAAATACTTTTCCGGGATCTCTCAGTGCTAAAGGAATAAAGTTCTCAATGTACTTGATCAGGCAAAAGAAGAAAATTTTATCTAGAGAAAATATACCAATATATGTCACAATATCACCATGTGTTAGATGAAGTGAATGGCTTTTTGCAGAAGAAAGGTTTCTTAGAATAAAGAAATGGGTATGATGATTAAAGTGTTTTGCCTTCTGATTTTGTATACCTGTTGAATATTTAATGTTATTTTTGTGTGTCATTTTATGTAATGTTCTTTGAAGTGTGGTAAATTTGGGGATTAACCTTCGACAGGTCAATGGCCTTTGTTAATCCCCCACATCCTCCACACTTCACTCCTTTTTCACAATTCTATACCTATTTTTTGTCTTATTGTGCTTTTAATTTGTTATTTTATTTATTTTTAAAGTGATGTGAAATAAATTGAATTGAAAAAATTGAATTGAATGTCCTTTACTTTAATAGCAATGCATAATAATAATAATACACAAAATTTATATAGCGCTTAATTTAAAAAAAAGGTTCAAAGCGCTTCAAAGCCTCAGGACATTGTTCTCCACAAGTTACTTGTATCTTTCCTGAAAAAGCACATTATTGATAGTGATTATATTTATATCTTTACAGTTTCTGAGATAGGGAGCTCGGAGGGTGCGTGCTCACGCCCAGTGACCCCAAGGACCTACACCCCTCGGATCCCCAGTCCCCGCTCCCCGGCCAGAGATAAGACACAGCAGGCAGGACAAGGACCTGTGACTCCACCCTGGAGGCCGGGACTTGACACCCCTCCCAGTCCGTCTGTCAGCGGGGATGATAAACCCGGTGGTGTTCTGTTACGCCATGCAGCTGATAGTGGTGATGATGTTCCCCTGAGGGTACCAAGAACCAGCGGTCGCAGTCCTGCTTTGGGAGAACCCCAGGAGGACCCAAGGGGTGCAGTTGAGAGAGTAAAGAGGGACCTGGAGAGATCCTCGGCAGGGTTTTCTGGAGGTGTTGGGCGTGGTCTTGGGGCACTTACTGGGACAAATGAGGAAAAGAAGAGTAGGACTGACTATGTAAAGACTGATCTTGAAGGGTCAGAGTCAATTCCTAAGGCAGGTAAGGGGACAAGTCCGTTGCAAGGACATGTCAGAGAAGAGAGCAGTTTTTCTGGAGGAAGAGGGCGTGGCCTTGCAGCTCTCATTGGGACCAGTGAAGTTGGGCGCACCAGATCCCCAAGTCCTCTATCGCCACCTTCGCCTGCATCTTCAACCTCGTCCAACATCCTGAAATCAGACAACCTCCAGAAGATGCTCAAGAAATCCAGTGATGTCTCTTCCAGATCTGGGAAGTCTCCTAGGTCATCACCATCTTCGCAGACGTTGAAGTCACCCAAGTCGCCTGCTCCTTCCCAAGCATCCCGATCACCTCAATCCTCTCCTTCAAGTCAGCTTGTGAAGTCACCGCCAAGATCTTATCTTCCCACCAAGCCATCAGGATCGCCTCAGTCGCCTCTTTTGGCGGAATCATCTAGATCTCCCAAGCGGGTTGCTCATCCATCCCCATCTCCCCCTCGACCTCTCCTCCAGTCTGCGGCCCCCAGACCGGGGATCCACAAACCTCTCTTGGTCAACAGCACCACCAGACAGCCCTTCCTCAAGGATGTTAGCGTCCGCCCCAAGGAGATATCACCAAAGGAAGTTCCAAAAGCACTGCCGTTGGGGAGATCATCACCACCATCCTTCCTTTCCCCTGTCAGCGATCCTGCCCCAGAGCGGTTACCATGGAAACGGAAGATGCACGGAGGTGCTCAGTATAGTCCGTCATCTTCTGATTGGAACAAGATGAGCTCTACCAGCGGACAGTCGGATGCCTCGGAAGGTGAGACCACTATTCCAGTGAGAACAAAGCCAACAACAGCGACTTCATCATTCATCCCATCAGAGAGGGCCAAGATCATTGAAGAAAGGTGAGGTACCATAATTTTTATGCTGTGATATTCCCGTTGTTTTGAACGTTGCTACAATCTACCAGTTAATAATTCTCAAGCGATGTAATAATATGGTGCTTTGGGATATTATAAACACATAAAATAATTCACCAGTTTATAAATTCTGTTATTTGAATAATATTTTTTTTTTGTCAATACAATGAATTATGCACATCCGACCCCCTGCATAACTGAAATAACTTTTCCTTATTTATAGCTGATTGGAAGACTAGGTGTCATGCTCTTAAACAGTTATGGGTCAAGTAGTTTGTAAGATGAAGTAAAGTACAGAAAATGGAGGTCAGACATACTAGGGTTACGAATTTATGAAATTGGTCATATTATTATGTGGATTTTTCCAATGAAATCTTGCAAAATTCAATGTTTCCCATGATATGTGTCTATGATGACCTAATCTTTGACATCATTTTTGTCAAATTCATCTTTTTCAATTCAGCCTCCTTCATCAGCTGAAAGCAGGCAGCTCTCGAGTCAAGTCTCCGGCTGGACAGGACCATCACCATGGTTACGACATGGGTGTGGTCATGCATGGGGATCGTCCACCTGACCCAGTGACAAAGCTCAAGAATGCTCCATTCCCTGAAGTGATCAAGCGCGTAAGTTGCTTGGTTTGGGGGGTATTGAATGGTTGGGTTTCAATGGCGATATTGGGAAATCTCGCATCACCACTACCTCTTGAAGTTTCCATCACATTTGTGGCTATTTAGATCTCCCAATCATTAAGAATTTAGAGGAAAGAATTAGAGGAAAGAATTTTACCATTTTCAGCAAAATCATTTCACTTTTTCGGCTATATCTATGTAGAGGTTACAACAATAGCATCAATAAAGTTAATTTATTTACCTTATTTGGCCTTAACTGGGAATTTAACCCTTCCCTCAAGAAAGTTTTATGCCAAGTACCCCTGTAGAATTATTACGACGGATCTTTCATAATCAACATCTTTTATTTGACAGTGATTTACCTGTATGGATGAATATCTTTTATGATGGCTTTGACTGATGTTAGTTATAATACAGTGTACATTAATTTCAGAATATCTGCAATGATAACACTGTTCATTTTCTTGATGGAATACAATCTTTGATGACCTTCTCTTTTTCTGCAAGATTTCGATTTCTAAAAATAAATTTATTAGAAACCTTCATGACTTATTTGTTTAGGCATCAGTTATAAAAAAAGTAAAAATTTCCACAAGCTGCTCTTACATATATATTTTAAGCATTTATTTCTTTTTCAGAGGTAAAAAAATTACCTGAACCAAACCTATGCAATTTTTCAGAGTCAGACATTTAATTTTAAACTTTCAGCTTTACGAGCGAGAGGCCAATGAGAAGGACAAAGGAAATGTGAACATCAGTCTGCTTCAGGCCTGGGCCTGGCCGGCTGTCCTTCGAGGTCGCGACCTGGTGGGCGTGGCTCCGAGAGATTCTGGTAAC
The DNA here is from genome assembly GCA_036244855.1 of Temnopleurus reevesii. NCBI lineage: Eukaryota > Metazoa > Echinodermata > Echinoidea > Temnopleuroida > Temnopleuridae > Temnopleurus > Temnopleurus reevesii. The sequence continues at coordinate 14,457 of BQKZ01004564.1, read as the reverse complement.
ACGCTGGCCTATCTTCTACCGATCATCACACAAGTGCTCCAGCAGAGTGCATACAATGAGCTTCCACCAGGAAATGGGGTCAGTAGAGATAAGAAATTCAAGTATTTGGTTGTGATGATAGTGATGATGATTGTGATAATGATGATGGTGGTGATGATGGTAGTGGTGGTCGTTGTGGTGATAGTGATGGTGGTGACAATGGTGATTTTGATGATGATGAGGATGACGATGATGATATTGATGATGATGATATTGATGATGATGACGATGATGATATTGATGATGATGAGGATAATGATTAAGGTGATGGTGGTGATGATGGTGATGATAATGGCGATGGTAATGATGATGGTGGTGATGATGGTGATGGTGATGATGATAATGGTGATGATAATGGTGAAAGTAATGATGATGATGATGATGATGATGATGATAATGATGATGGTGATAATGTTGATGATGGTGATGATGGTGATGATGATGATGGTGATAATATTGATGATGGTGATGATGATGATGAAGATGAAGGTAGTAATGATGATAAGTCATAAAGCCATTTTACCCTTTAAATCAATACCTTTTCTAATGTTACCAACAAATTTTTATCAAATGAAATTTCTTTCTTTTTCCTTGCAGCCTATGGTTTTGATTCTTTGTACATTGTGGGAGCATGCCAAGACAGTGTGTGTGATGTGTGAGAAGTATGTGACCACGGCTAGCAAGACGATAAATTAAAATAACATCTTTCTCTATGGGGGTGGTGGCGGTGGTGGTGGTGGTGGTAATAATGATGATGTTGGTGGTGTTGTTGGTGGTGGTGATGGTGGCGATTGTCATGATGTAGTGATGTAGTGATGAAAAATAACATCTTTCTCTATGGGAGTGGTGGTGGTGGTGGTGATGGTGATGATAATGATGATTGGGTTAACTCATATAATTACATTAACTATTAATGCAAAATGTTATTCAATAATGCATGTTCATGAAATGTGAGACTACATTATAAATCATTTTTAAAAAACACTCAAGATTTACTCAAATACATTGTGTAGACAATCTTTGCTATGTTTCTTGCAAGTAAACAATCATTTTTCCCCCCTTTTCCCTTGCAGCCTCTGGTTTTGATTCTGTGTACATTGTGGGAGCATGCCAAGACAGTGTGTGTGATGTGTGAGAAGTATGTGAGCACGGCTAGTAAGACGATAAATTGAAATACCATCTTTCTCTATGGGGGTGGTGGCGGTGGTGGTGGTGGTGTTTGTGGTGGTAGTAATAATGATGATGTTGGTGGTGATGATGATGATTGGGTTAACTCAAATAATTACATTAATTATTAAAGAAAAATGTAATTCAATAATGCTTGTTCATGAAATGTAAGACTCTACATTATAAATTATAAAAAAAAAAACACTAAAGATTTACTCAAATACATTGTGAAGACAATCTTTGCTATGTTTCTTGCAAGTAAACAATCATTTTTCCCCCCTTTTCCCTTGCAGCCTCTGGTTTTGATTCTGTGTACATCGTGGGAGCATGCCAAGACAGTGTGTGTGATGTGTGAGCAGTACGTGAGCACGGCTAGCAAGACGATAAACACCATCTTCCTCTACGGGGGAAACAATGAGAAGCAGCAAGAGGTTTGTACTATCTTGACACATCCTTAACACTTTGTTAGCACCCAAATATAATTTTCATTTATGTGGCAAAATTATGATGCCATTAAATAACTTTGCATCATTTGCCTTCATTTGTTTGTACAATAAAAACTGCAACATGTTTATTACATCACACCTCAACATTTCCATATATTTGGAACAATGAGATACAGCAAGTGGTCAATGTGTTTTTATCAACCTATCTACATTATATTGGTGGCTTCTGTGAGGTAGCTATCGGATTATAATATTTTGCATAATCTTATAATCTTGTATAATCACTATACCACCATGCCACCAAGTATGATTTCATTTTAATTAATTAATTTGATTGTTATGAACGAGATTCTTATGCTTACATTTCAATAACATGATGCAGCAATCTTTGAATAGAGAAAGTGAGGATTAGCATAGGTTTCTGCATTTATTCAACAAAAGTACAAATTCACAAAATTATAACGTATACAGACAAGCAAGTAGATGTATTTTTTCTTAGAATAGTAAACACAAATATCATGAATGCAGTGGCCAACTATCGTAAGCTAATAATAGCTTGAAATTATTATACTCTTGATTAAAACAATGTACAAAGTGGTATCAAACCATCTTAATGTTTTATTGTGATTATAAATCCATTTATTTTTAACATGTAGGTCCAGCTGGTAAATGGTTGCCAGATTTTAATTTCCACACTCCCATGTGTGCTTAGGATGAAGGAAAGGAATCTGACAAACTTCAACAGACTCTGTCATGTGGTAAATTCACTAACTTCTCGGTATTGTTGATTGGGTGATTTCATGTTTGGTGTTATAAGAAATAATGATTAGATAATTTATATAGCGCGGTCACTACCGGTATATGGACATACTCTTCTGCGCTGTGATGTTAGGGTCTGCGGATATTATTACTAAAATAATGCATAAAGGTTCAAGGTATTATTGAAAAGCTTCAAGAAATAATGAGTTTTCAACAAGTTTTTAAAAACAGCAACAGATGGAGATGATCTTATTTTTATTGGCAATTTGTTCCAAATGAAAGTGTTACAGTCTAATTTATAGGAAAATTGAATTCTGACGCTGAGATTAAGGGGTTTATATTAAATTTTAGTGCTGATCATCCTTAGCAATACCGACATGTATGCGCTCTTCTTGCCAGCATGATTAATCAGCACTTTAGATACAATATTTGATGGTAATCTGCGTATAGTTTCTAACATTTTTATATTTTAAAGTGACATTAAAAGATATAAAGGTGAAAGTATATCTCTAATTAATAATGAAGTATTTTGTATGGAATATCAATGTTATATATTATATTGGGTGTTGTTCAAAATAAATTGCAAATCAACTGCAACTTTGCATTTTCATTTTTGCATGGTATGCCCATTTAACAAGACGCGCATGAAACAATGATTTTGATTGTCACGTTCCGATCAACTGCAACTTGCGATCAATTGCAACTTTTGAACTACGCCCCCATAGTCTTACAACTTTTCAACAAGATTACATTGGTTATTTGCAAAGAACTTCAATTTGGAAAATAAGTGGTTAGAAGGGATCTTACATTGATAACAATGCACAATGCGACTGGCCTTGATAAGGAAAATTTTAAAAATTAATGCAAAATTGGTTAAAGTGTCACCACATGTTTATCCAATTTAGCCAACACAGGAAGAAAATATGGGACCAGGGTTATAATAGAAGTCCTGACAAAGCCCAATTTAAATACTTTAATCACTCATTACTCTGCAATTATACATTATCTTGCAAAATAATCTGGCACATGTTATTTCTTTATGGTTTTGAACATTCTTTTTGTTTTGTGCGATTCTGTGAACATTCATTTTCCGGCTATTACCAGTACCAGATATTATTTTTTTAACTTAATGAGAGTGTCAACATTTCTTATTATTCATCTCCAGATATTTGATGAGGCGAACATTCTCTTCAGAGACTTCATTGATGGGGTGAGTTGTGTTTTAAAAATTCTTTTTCTCACCTAGTACTTTGTGTATTAAGATTATAGTGGAACCTCGTTATAAAGAGTTCGGATATAGCGAGATACCTGTTATAACAAGGTGATTTTATTGGTCCCAGCTCTTTATAGTTCTTTGTTTTTTTACCCTGATATAGTGAGCAACCTGATAAAACAAGGTAATTTTCATGGTCCCAAGGACCTCGTTATAAAGAGGTTTCACTGGATCAATATCTCAAATTAAAGATTAGAGAATGAGGAATTCAAGAAACTAAAAGCACAAGAAAGTAAAAATCCTACTTCTGTCTGCTTCTGACATGACAATTCAAGTATTCATTAATTTGCGCTACCTTATCAGGTGAAGACCATGATGCGAGAACTGCTCGGCGTCCTGAGGGTCGATCAGAGACGGTCAGCTCCCAGACAGCTCCTCGTCTTCGCTAATGAGTGGACGTCAGCCATTGGCTCGTTCCTTCGGACATACATGACCAATCAGCTCGTCGTCATCACCCAGAAGTTAGAGGCTGCTGTCTACGCCAGAGTCAGACAGGTAAACACAGTGGCCCATATTCTGATATCAGGTTTAATTTAAACTAGAGTTTAAATCAGTGGTTTAAGTATGGGAAGCCAAAAGAGGCTTGAATCTATGACAGTCGGTGTTTAATTTACCAGCACATTTGGCACTCATAGTATTAAAAACTGTCTTGGAACAAAAACTTAGACATTATTAGAGCATAGGAAAAGAGAGCAGTTAACATAAGAATTGTACAGTTTAAATAAAGTTTTGGCACTTTGGGCTACCCATACTTAAACCACAGATTTAGAATCGAGTTTAAGTTAAACCTGATATCTGAATATGGGCCAGTATCTTTGTCCCTGATGAAGAAAGATCAACAGGGGGCTCTGTAATGTTCTCCTTACAGATGTGTGTATCTGTTCAGCTGTACACCTGTCCTGTGCTTTGGTGTGGTATAAAAAATTTTGATTGGCTACTTCTTTCCCAATTTTTTGCCGATTGTGATTTTGTTTGGTTCACAGGACAGCATGAGATAAGACCTCCTACATTTTAACAGGACATAAAATTTTGACCTGTGACCTTTATCATAGATGTGTTGCAAAATTCTTCTCCACCATTTGCCACTAGATTTTAATCATTTTGTTTCATGTGATAGCGCTAGGCGAGATTTGCATGACCTTTGGCTCTGTTGATATTTAATGTTTATTTTCGACTCATAAAGATAAATCTGTTTCAACTGCTTCTTCTTCACCATTTTCCATGTGATTTGATTTGTTTTTACTTTTTGCAACGAGAAAATTTAGATGATTTTTTAATTTTTTCATAAATAGAACATTGAGATGGTCGATGCAAGCTAGCGGACTCGAGTCCTCTCGAGTAAGTTGCAGTCTGGAATGCTGAAAGGGACAAAGGCTATCATCTTTGCTAAATGAGATGGTTGATATTAACATCATTGTGAATAGAACAAATACTTCTTTTTCAGTCTCACCTGATATTAGAATCAGAAAATTCAAATGATTTTTATCTATTTTTATGAATAGAACATTGAGATGGTCGATGCAAACCAGCGGACTCGAGTCCTTTTGAGTAAGTTGCAGTCTGGAATGCTGAAAGGGACAAAGGCTATCATCTTTGCCAACTATAAGAACACAGCTTATGAACTTATGAAGGTGAGTGTGATGTTAACACATTGACTACTGAATTCTACAATACCAATAGGCTTTGGGCAGGGAATACCTGGTTCCAGTAGTCATTGGGGTAATTTCTTCATATGTTAACATGAGATTTTGAATACCCATAAAGATGGTTTCTATCTCAAAACAATAGGTTATTTCTACTACTAGTAACCAATCAGTCATTGAATTACGTACCTGACAACCTAGTTCATAGGATGATACGGCAATGAAAAGAAATCAGTGTGATGATTACAAACAGAACAATGTTATTAAATGGCATTAAGTTCTTTTGGTTTTGACAAAAAAGTACTTTTTACTGCGACGCAAAAAGGTAAATGATAATAATAATGATAATAATAATAATAGGGGTACTTTTAATGAGCCAGATTCCACATGAATAATGTGCTCGAGGCGCAGTACAGGAAAATTTAAAGAGTAGCAGAAGCAATATAGGTACAACAAAAAAGTACAAATAGATAGGAAATGAGATATATATGTGAAACACTATGAATTAGACTATACAGAGTTAGACTATATCAGAAACACTATGAATTAGAGTGCATTTTTATGCCTCCACCATCATGAGGTGCAGCTGGAGGCATTATTCTGTCTTTATTGATGCTATCCATATACAAAAGTTTATCTTCTGAAACAGGTGGATGTGTACTGGTGTTATTGTTTTCTGAATAATTATAGCTGTCCGAAGATGTTGATACCACCTAATGAGGAGTGATAGGAGAAGAGTCCGATTTTGATTGGCAGGTATGGAATTAGACCGTAATTTCATATTTCAATATATTTACTCTTTTTTATTTCATTTAAAATGAATTGGTTCTCCATTTTCATTTTTCTACTTTTAGACACTGACGACATCTTCCATCTACACGTTGCTTGCTACAGATGACATGCCGAGTGATAAGGTTGAACAGATAAAGAAAGAATGGTATACACACCATAGACCTGACTCAATACCAATACTAGGTAAGTGCAATGGTTTAAATGCTGAGTGATAGGCGTTGTGGTGTAGTGGTTGGGACTTTGGCCTCCTAACTAGAGGGTCGTAGGTTTGAATCCCTCATACGGCATTAATTTCCTTCAGCAAGAAATTTATCCACATAGCCGCAAGAAAATTTCCACTCAGTATGATGCACAGTCATATCCATACTAGCACTGTCAATATCTGCAGGCGAAAATATTGGGCTATACAGTATTGGAGGATCAAGACAGATAAAGGAAATTTTGTCAATAACTCTATGGATAAATGTTGGGTGTTATGCCAGCCCTACAGCTTGCATTTAAGTGAGTTTTTTTCATTAGATAAGTAACCTTTCTCCAATGGCATTTAATACATTCTAGCCAGCAAGGAGTTCACAATCTACAGATTTAATGGCCTAATTTACTGATTTAGATCACAATACCTTGTTTCAAAGCTACATATATGACAAACATAATTAAAAAGGGATTTCTTAGTTGAATATTGGAAGGTGTTGTGGCCTAGTAGTTAGACGTATGTCCTTGGACTTCAATCACAGTATCTCGGTTTTGGTTCCCATTGCCACCAATTTCCTTTGGCGAGGAATTTATCCACACTAGCCACTCTTACCCAGGTGCTATTTGGTTAAGAAACAATTGTCTTGTGGTTGATTTAGCATCGCGCACCTAACAGACGACTTGATATGAATCCAATAATCGGGTAATCAGGTTTGATAAAAACTGGTAAAGCGCTATATATTATTGTTATTATTATTAAGGAATTTATTATCAGCACTATCTTGATAAGTGTTAGTAGTTATCCCTACACTTTGGATTTTAATCACTTTTTTTCTTTTAGTCATGACGGATGGAGCCATCTTGGATATCGGGATCACTGATGCGATGTACATCATCCACTATGACTTCCCCTCTAACAAGGGTCACTATGGCAAGCGAATGGGGTGTATGATGAGACACTTTGAATCGCAACTCAAAGAGGTAAGAAAAATTTCCGCTGCCAGGAAATAATCTTCCAGGTATCGCATCACAATTTGCTACGTATTTTAGCAGGATTGCTGTACAAAATATATTTTGTGTAGCAACCTTTTCACATAAAACTGTATAGTAAAGAATTTGGCAAAGTTTCTTTGATATCTAAAGCTAAATCAAATGTGAAAAGTGAAATTATTTCCTGCCTGCTTTTTTTTTTTGGGGGGGGGGAGGCGCTATAATTCTTAGCTACGCTACTCCTCTATCAGTTGGAGTAATAGTGTGATAGAAATATTGTTGAATAGATTTTATCCTTTATAGAATGCAAATTCAAAATGCGAATGCAAATGTTTCAAATTTTTAACAGATCTACATGTATAGTCCCGTACATTCAGATCTATGTCGAGCAATTTTACTTTAGTCCATTCATATATTGAGGGTTGGCTTGCGTTATAAACCAGTTAAAAGTACATTATGTGGAGACCTCTAAATATTTAAATGGCTTCACAACAAATATGTTTTCTATAATTTCAAGTCTTATCAGCTCAGGCTGTAGCTTACATATTATTTCACTTATCTTCTTTTTGCAGAAGAAGCGATCTAGCTGCCAGTCTCTCAGCTTTGTGAGTGCGGACACGCTTCATGTTCTCGCCCACATGTCTGAGCTTCTGTTCCGATCAGGGCAACCCCTGCCCTCAGCGTTCACTAAGGAACAGATAGAACAGGTAAGAAGACATCGTTCAAACATTTTGTCTTGTAAGGGAGAGCTCCATTGACCAGAAGTTCTTGCAACTGACCTAGTCATTTTACTATAGTTGGGGAATATTTTTAAATGCTTCATTTCACTATATGGACTCACTTTTCAGGATGCGTAGTAGAGTGAGAGACATCATGCAACCAGTGACATATTAAAGTCATGTGTGAAAATTATTTCAGTGCGTTTGATAACAAGCAAGACAGTTGCGTTTAACCCTAAAAAGGCCGGGGGGGGGGTTGAATCAATCCCCCCCTCGACATTTTCCGCGATAATGCCGCCGCGCAAATTTTTTTTTACTGCGCCGCTCCATGACTTTTTACTTTGAAGCCTCGCGCAACTTTTGATACAATTTTCGCGAAAATCAGGCGTACCGTTACGACGCTACGCAACTTTTTATACATACACGTCAGATCCAAAATTGCTTAAATATGTGATATTGTGTACAAAGTCAATGCAAATAGAGTTTTCTCACAATTTTCAGAAAAGTATGATTATTTTCCCTTTCATGGCTCAAATCAATTTATTTTTAGCATAATTATGCTTATATAATGTCCTGCAATAATTTTGGGTAAAAAAAATAACAAAAATAAAATGTCGAAAAACAACGAAATACATAAGAAATTAAAAAAACAAAGATATACATAAGAAATTAATGATGGTATCGGATTTTTTTTCAATAACATTGATAAGAATGCTACAGAGAATATTTACACCAAAAATTATGATTCTAGGAGCTTTATTTTCTAATTGAGAGTCAAACAATGATTTCATGCATAAATTAGCATAATTAATTGAAAGAATGAAAATTTTCAATTTTTTTTTTACAATTAGGTAGAGTTTACCATAGGTGAAGTATGTGCAAATTTTCGCGGCGATCGGCAGCCGAATTCTCAAGGGGGGGTTGAATCAACCCCCCCCCCCCCCGGCTATAGAAGACCCAAAAAAAAGCCCGGCTATATTAGGGTTAAGGTAATCCTAGAAATATAAATCCTCATATGGAGACTTCTATATACATTTGGTAGTCCTTATCCTTTTTTAGTATTGTAAATCATGTATATCTGCTTCTTTACACATTGGAACTGCCTGAAATAACTATTTAATGTTCATATCTGGATTGTAAACTAGGTGTACTGCTCATGAATCATTATGGCTCAAGTAATTTTCAATGTGAAGTAAAATGGTAATACTGTTTTTATTTTCTCCCATTATATTCAAGGCCAAGGAAGAGAGAAGGAAAACCAAGCCACTTTGTTATCAACTCAAGTCATTTGGTGAATGCCGGTAAGAGGCAGTTTGTGATCATATTCTAAATGCTCATTATTCTAAGCATTCATAATCATTTTTGTTACATTTATCAATATCGTTACATTTATCAATATCGTAGCATCAATGTTACCTACATTGTCAGCACCACCATCATCAGCCAACAACAATATAATTCCCATCATCACCACTGCTACCACTACTGCCATCCAGCAGCGGAATATTTAATCTATTGCATAGCAGTGAAAATTTTCCATCATAGAAGGAAAAATTGATCATGATTTCTATCCAGTATTATAATAGTTATGATTTATGACAACTGTTTGTGCTGGACAGGAGCATGTTTTAGAAATTGGTGGATGGAGACTTATGCAATAAAGACAAGTGTGCAACTGATGACATTTATTGGGTATATCGGTTGCACAATCATTTTCTACCGTCCACAAGCCCCCATCCACCAATAAAAAAAAATTGCAACTTTAGGACCAGGATAGTGTGAATGAATAAACCAGGAATCCAATATTATGATTATGTTAATGGTGAACAACAGATGTCATATGCCTGACAACTCAGCTGCTAGGATCAGGGTTTTATTTCATAAGGCTGCACTCCATGATAACCCCTGGCGCTGAATCGCACATACCGTAAGAGAGGGTCACCAGTCATTCATTCATAGCACAACCCAGGACAGGTTTATTTTACCACATTTTATGTAATTGCAGATTTTAAAAGGTAATTGCTCTAGATTTCATATGATATCATTTTATGATGCATGACAATGTTTAATATTATAATGTTGATGAATGAAAACCATTTTCTCTTTGATGTCCTAGAACCAGAACAGTTTGTACAAGCAGACATCAAGTGTATACAGATATAGATGAGCCAGGAATCAACACTGATTACATCACCCTCCCCAAGCAAGGCACGGTGAAGGTAAATTTCAAAGCATTGTATTGATAAGGAGAGGACTGGTTTAACATAAATTCTTTTCTTGCTACAACCAAGAAATAAAGTAACAAATTTACATAATCAAACAAAATTTGCCCAGAATAATCTATAAAATGGATAAACAATGCCTGCCAGACCATTTTCCAGAAAAGTCCAAATAAACAGGAGAGAAATGAATGAATATTAGAAGGACGCTGAAAAGTGTCTTCCCACATGTTGTATTCTGTTTAGTTCATTTGGTAATAAACAACAAGTCTGTATTGCATAAACTTTAACTTTGTTACTTGGAATATTAAAGTATTCTGGGCGATGTTTCACCAAGATAAGAAAGACTTTCAGAACGACTCTACGCACGACTGGTACCAGTTCATGTGCTGAATGATCGAGAATCTTACGCGTACTACACTTGTTAACATGTTCCAGTCTTTCTTAAAGTCCTGCGTAACTTTAAGAACGACTTGGTGAAACACCGCCCAGGTCTATGATAAACACAATGAATAGTAGGAAGGGACCAATGGTCAGTGGTTAACCTTGCTGCAGAGCCTGTTTTTCCACGATTTCATGGTCTAACATTGATTCCTCATTTCTCCCGCAGCTGTTAATCACATACATTGCAAACGCCTCCAACTACTACGTGCGTCTGCTAGCTCACCGCCACTCTCAAGATCACAAGGTCGTTTCCATGACAGCGGACTACGTGAAATTGACCTTTGACCTTCAGGAATGGTACACCAACCCTGTGAATGTCATCCCTCAACGGCCGATCCAGAAGGGTGATGTGTGTGGATTTAAGGATCATGCTGGGTGCTACTCAAGGGTCAGAGTCGAGGCATTGGTTGCCAAGTCAAAGAGTGCTTTGGATTCACCTGGATTTGCTGAGGTAGGTTTCTCTTTATGAGTCTGTTGTAGAATCATTTTAATTTATTTGATTGGTGTGCCTAGCTCTGTTGAGGTTTGTTTTTTTATTGTGAATTTTTATTCCAGGCAAATTCCATTAATTACAAATGTATTCCAATTATTATAAATTGGCCATTAATGAACTTCTTCGTTATTTTTCTTAAATGTGTAGATAGTCAAATTGAATACTCTGTGACCTGGGCATTGTTTCACCATATTGAGTATTTTTATGACTGTAATACACATAAAATTCTTTATCGTTCAGCACAAGAACTGATACTAGCCTTTCCTAAAGTTGTTTTTATGGATATGGCTACAAAGTCACAATTGACTGCAAATGAATTTCAAATTGTAACCCGTAACTTTCATTAGCGCATTGTATGCACTTTTAACAAGACGCACATGAAACAATGTCTTTTGTGTGCGAGAACTTTCATTGATGTTTGAATGGATGTTGTTTACTTTGTACAATTTCTTATAGATTTCATAGTGAGTCTCCTGTCTGGCTCCTCTTTGGTGTATGTGATGACTAAAGAATTATAATTCAGATGAATATTATCAAACATTAATCCAACATTTCTGACACAGGTTCAGTTTGTGGACAGCGGAGGCCAAGATCAAGTGTGCATTGACAAGCTTCTAAAGTTACCCGACCATCTACGACGAGTCAAGTTTCAGGTAAACAAGTTACGGCAGATACTTTTAAGAAGTAAGATTAAAAGATTGTAAGGAATCTTTGCTTTGTGAAAGTAAAATGCCCATCAAAGTTGATGTATTATTATTATTATTTAATTTTTTTTTTACTATTATTGCAGATTTTATGAATATAAATATAATGTAAATATCATATACAATGCCGGAGGCATTATGTTTTCGGGTTGTCCGTCCGTCCATGCGTCCGGCCGTGCGTCTGTCCGTGCGTCCTTCCGGACCTTGTTACTGCGATAAGTTCAGAACCGCTTGATGGATTTTGACCAAACTTGGCTTAAGTATGTATAAGCATGTGAGGATCAGGTCAAAGGTCACAAGGCCAAAAAACTTGTAAAAATCACCCAGAATAGCTTGCTACTGCAATAAGTTCAAGAATGCTGTACAGATTTTGACCAAACTTGGCTCAAGTATGTATAAGCATGTTAGAATGAAGTGATTAGATTTTGGGTTCAGTGGGTCAAAGGTCAAAGGTCACATGGCCAAAAAACTTGTAAAAAATTACCCAAAATAGCTTGTTACCGCAATAAGTTCAGAACTGCTGGACAGATTTTGACCAAACTTCGCTCAAGTATGTATAAGCATGTGAAGATGAATTGATTAGATTTTGGGTTCAGTGGGTCAAAGGTCAAAGATCAGCGGGCAGAAACTTGTATAAAAATCACCCGATAAATCTTATTATTGTTATAACTTATAACAGAAAAATTGAACCAATTTCTTTCAAATTTACAGTGTGTAGCTCAATTATGTATAAGCATGTGAGGAAGAACTGATGAGATTTTGGGTTCACAGGGTCAAAGGTTGCAGTGCCCGAAAATTTGTAAAATGTTTTTGATTTCTGATGGCATGGAACAAGCTGTACATATCTTTCTGATTGCGTGATGGCGGAGGCATAAATTTCGACTGTGCGCGGTCGAGGATTCATCTAGTTATCTTAGCACATTATTTGCACATTTCCATTTTTATCATAAGATAATGCTTGTTAATTGTTTCCTTGGCTTATGAGTCACATTTTGCTGATTTAATTGATAAATAATTAATTAATAATTTCAAGGTGGTGGAGGCCTTTGTGGGATGAAGCCTCCCCAATATGGATTACTTGTGGAATTCATTAGCTGATAGCCACATGTATAACATTTCGATGAACAAAAATATTTTTTGTTGTCGAAAAGGATTCTGTTGGCCATGCCTTTTGCCATGTTAAATAAATTTTATTCATATTAATTCATTTCAGGCGGTGGAGGTGTTTGTGTGTCGGGTGAAACCTCCCGATAAAGACTACTCGTGGAATCCTAGAGCTGATAACTACATGTATAACTTTCTGATAAACAAGAATGACTGTGTATGTTGTTGAAAAGGATTCTGTTGTCTGAGTATCTTGCCATGTTAGATAGAATTAATAATAATCTTATCAATTTGTTTCAGGCGGTGGAGGTGTTTGTGTGTCGTGTGAAGCCTCCCGACAACGACTACTCATGGAATCCAAGAGCAGATAACTATATGTATGACTTCCTTATGAACAAGGAACTGAATGGGAAGATCGTGCTCAGGTAAGTTCATTTCACCATTGCTTCCACATATAAGGGGGTTACACCAATTGTTAAAGGCAAATCTGGACAGCCCACCTGGAAGTAACTCCTCCAGACAATGATAAGGAGATTTCAATTTTAGTTGACAAACCCCTCATGACAGTCGCCCGGATCTGCAACTCAACACTTTCACTTCTTTCATTCACTCACTTCCAAAATTCAGTTCTTGATTTCAGTTGATATGTTACGGATGAAGTTACGGATGAAGATGAATAATAGCACATGACAAATCAGATGAGTGAGCAAACATGGAATCTGGGAAATGCTCATGACTTGGTTGTGTTGGGAAAAAGTTTTATTTTTATTTCTTTGTTCTTTAATTTTGACTCCATTTTATATGAAAATAAGTCCAGAATCTCCTGCCTCTAACCCGTCAGGTTTTTAGAAATACCCCCAAATTGAATTATTCCCTAGAATTGGATGGCTATTGCTGTCTATTGGAAAATCATGACTTATGGGCCAAGAAATGTCAAGAAACTAATTCTTCTTCTTCTTCTTCTTCTTCCTGTAGTGTGCAGGACCTCATAGGAGTATTGTCGCACAACATTGGTTGGTTGTATTTCTTGCTAACATGATTTGAACTTAGCTAGAACCCGCTTGATAAAGTATATACAATATTTACAAATCTTCTCGTGTATCTTAGAGAGTGAGTGTGACTTCTCCAATTCGTGACTTGAAGACGTCTAAGGAAGACGATGAAATCACTAACTCGGGCAGACCATTCCACAATTCAAATGATGTGTATCTTTGAATTTCTTTTGATTTTCCTATGTGAATGAAAAGTAAATCAAAACAAAACAATTGTGACAGGCCATTATCAGAGGGACGGACTGTTTGATTGATTTTCTCATTTTTCCATTTCTATTCACAGCCTTGGTAACACTCTGTGGCTCGATCCTCTCGTCGAGCACTTCCAGCTCGCCGAGACAAAGACAGCAGTGGATGTTCACACTCGGACGGAGATGATCAAACAGGGATGTGCTGTAGATAACCCTCAAGTAAGTCAAGT
>BQKZ01004563.1:0-41930 GCA_036244855.1 Temnopleurus reevesii | reverse complement strand
ATGTGCGACTGTTACCCTGTCTCTTATACACATCTAGATGTGTATAAGAGACAGGGGGGGAATCTTCATGTTAGTTTAAGAAATTGGAAGATCAGAATCATTATCTATTCAGAAAAGACGTATGCCTCACAAAGTGTTTCAATGCCATACCTGTTCAATCATGAAAATTAATAATAATTTCCTTTGTGTATAAATACAGACGGTTCGGACTCAGGACTTGGAAGTAGACGAACGATTGGGAGTTTAAATTCCTTTGCAGGTAAATAGCATCATATCCATTCTACGCATTCTCAGATTTGTGAACCGATCACCCAGCGTCATCATGATTTCTTAATTTCTTTATATATACCCAAGTTAAGAGATGATGTTTTATCCTAGACCTTAGCATGTTTCCTTCGATATTCTGCGAAAAAAAATCTCGCGTAAAAAAAACTATTATCGGAGATGGACTGACTATAAGCTTATATAATAACACTAAATAATGTTTTGAAATAGGCATATCTACGTATAGGTGGAGAATTATAATGTTATCTGTTAATGGATGGAAACGAGATGAACCAACTGTGAAAATTAAACTGTGAATTAAATCGGATTATCCGTTGAAAAGTTATAAATATTCAAAGTCTTAATAATATTGTAATTATAATCGTTGTTTGATTGGCAACTTTCATGGAATCTGTGACGTCAGCTAGGTCGGACAACTCCATAATTGCCGATCTAGAGGATTCCCATCACTTTAAAGATCATATATTCTGAACGGATTGTCCGATTTTGCACAAATTCTAGTTTGTTTATCTATTTTTTCTTTATTAACATAGAGCACGATGATTCCAGGGTTTCTCTTTAAGATGGTGGTTTTCATTCAAACAGTGTCGTTGGTGGAATGTGTAATACAAACCCGGATAAAATAAGTTCTCGCAAGTTACATGTCTTCAATATTCACATGGCACAACACCGGAAAATAGTCAATACGGAACTTAAGCAAGAGGACGGAAGGGCTGATCAGAACGTTAGCTATAGGTCCGTTCCAGAAGTAGCGTTGTGTTGGTAGATACATTAAGCATTGCCAAAGTTAGAAGAGGACGGTATAATTCGAATGATTGGGACTACACAAACTACACTTAATAGATCGGTATTTATAATTCATAAATGATATGAATCTTCTCCTTTTATCACGCAAACAGCACAAACAAAAGATGCATTTTATTGATATAAGACTAGCAATAACTTACCATTTCAATAATATCCTCTGACTGTATCGTGAAACGTTGAACTTAAAGGGGAATTACACTCAGACAATAATGTACGGCCAGTAAATGAAGACAAATCAGATGAACAAACTGTGAAAATTTGAGCTAAATTGGATAATCCGTTCAAAAGTTATGAATTTTCAAAACTATCATACTGGGCATCCTTGAATTGGCAACGTATAGCCAATTAGCATAATCTGTGATATCATACATGGAGATATCCTCATTCACTTTATATATAAATTTATTGAAAATGGATCAATATCATATTTCAAATGAAGAATCAAAACCGTTCTTTCTGGAATGCTTGCAGAATTGATGTGGCTATAATATAACCAAAAAAACAAAATTTTGTCTACTTTTCTGGAAAAAGAGGAAAATGTGAAATTTTGTGTACAATGTGAATGGAGAGTTCTCCATGTTAGCAGCCATTTTGTGCCTGTACATTTGCCAATTTGAGGAGCCCATGAGGGGTGTAAATCAAAACTTTGAAAATTCATAACTTTTGACTGGATTATCCGAATTGGCTCAATTTTTCACAGTTTGTTCATCTTGTTTTTATTCATTTAATGATAGCAATTTAATGTCTGAGTGTAGTTCCCCTTTAAACTGCAATTCTCACGCTGAACTAACCAGGCCACGAAAGACTTGGAGTGATGACGTAAACTACGTCATCACACTAGCGTCTTGATGAGAACCTGGCGAGGACCGTCCTGAAATAACGTTCTCAAGCTTAGCGGCCCGCTAGATTTTCCCGCGCTCGAGAAATAACGTCCTTCCGTCCTCTTGCTTAAGTTCCGTTCTGTTTCCTTTGACGGAAAGTTACGTCCGTGTTTTTATCTTCAGATCTTGAAGTGTCATTAATGTAAAGAAAAATTAGCTGAGTAAAGAACTTCCGTTACATATACAAATATGCATGTATATATTCATATCTTCTTTAATGAGCACTTGAGAGATTTTTATTTAACTCTCTAACCTAGTGCCAAATCTAGGAGAGAAAATAGACTTGTGTAAAACCTTTCAAAATTTTGTAAAATAGTGTAATCTTTATCTCTTCCTCTTTCTTCTAGATGGAAAAGCTGCAGAGAGTGCTTGTTCTTTAAGCAGTTCCTCCTCTGTTGAAAGCGATTCAGGTAAACAATCAGTCTGCCCAGATCTATCATTTCAATATCGATAATGACAATAGGAACGGGAAGAATTATGATTAAATATAAATGGTTATTTATTATATATATCGATAAGAATTCCAGAAATTTCTTCCATTAACACTTTTTCTAACTCCCAATCAATCTAAGGCAAAATATATGCATTTCTTACAAATTTTAAACATTATTTTTGTTTTTTGTTCCTCTATAGAAAAAGAATGGGGTCAGAAATGGGACCATGTCAAGAATTTCGTATCTACATGCGATATGGCTGTTACTATGGCAACCATGATAGTTTACAATGCCTGAAAAAAATACTTATGTGCGACTGTTACCATGTCAACTGTTATTTATGTTGGTGTTGAAAGCATTTTTTTTCAATCAAGGAAATCAAGGAGTATTCTCACTTGCATAGTTTTACCACCTAATACGAATGCCTTTAAAATCTATAATGATCACGAGGATTATATTAAAAATGGATGTCTTGGATAGTCGTTGCCATGGCAACTGCATCTTTAAATGGAATTATTTTGCCTAAAATCTGACGGATAGTCCGTCCTAGGGGCGTTCAGTGCAATTCACATAACAATTTCAAGTCCATCTTGTCATTGCAGTAAATCCTTTTTGCTACCCAGGTAACTCACCACGAGAAGATTACGTGTTTAACAATGCTTCTCAGCATTCCCCGTTTACAATATTCGCTAATGATTACTCAAAGGTTGCTATATGTTCATACCAACAACATGATATAAACTATTTCCGCAAAATAAAATGGGTCATGGACAAGAGATCCGTTCGCCTTGAATTGAACTATGCGGACGCAACAATCGCAAGCAGGTTCCGATCTGAATATCAGCACAAAGGAGCATTGAATTGGCGTTCGACTTAATTTTTTTGGAAATAGATTATTTTGTGTTCAACTGATTTTTTTTTGTCCATTTACGTTTTTAGGACATCGAGGAGATGTCGAGCTGACCAGAGAGGAAGTGGAGAAGCTGAAGGAAGGACTAAAGCAACGATACAAGACAAAGTTTTGTGAGACAACCATAGCTGCTGAAGATCAGAAGACACATACATTGTTGGAACGGATATTTGTCACCCTGCTTTTGACCTTGAAATCTGGCGAGACACGCGACAAGGATACCAAAATAGACCTCAACGGTATCTACGACATGATCCAAAATAAGTCTGGGTTAACAGCATTAACACGCTTCGCCTTTGTAGGAGAAGCCGGTGCAGGGAAATCAACATTGTTCAAAAGAATAGCTTACGAGTGGGCTTTAGGCAATTGCCTACATGGCATTGAGTTGCTTTTTCTTGAATCGTTTAAAGAAATGGGCGACCACAAGAACTTTGGAAGTATCGTTTTGAAACATTTTCCAGATGAATCTGAAATACACGGGAAGCATATTGATAACTTTATCAAAATGAATCCGAAGAAAGTTGCCATTCTAATTCTCGCACTTGACGAGAGTAAATTTAATCTCATCGGGTCAGATAATGTCAATACCGTTCTTTCAGTCATCAGTGGAGATAAGTTCATTAACACTCCTGTTCTTGTTACCACGCGTCCATTTGTAGCTGATCTCATAAGAACTGGAGCCGACATACAAGACGTATATGCGCTGATAGAGGTTAAGGGGTTTACTGCAGATGGAGCACGTTGTTACGTCAAACAGATCTTCAAGCACGATAAAGATTCTGCCGCGAATTTAATTCAGTTCATGGATTCCAACAGTTTGGTATCACAGTTAATGGAAGCCCTCCCAATCGTCTGCAGCATGATGTGCAACATATGGAAGGAACCGACGAGGATAGAATCTGTAAAGCAGCTACACACTACCTCACAACTCTTTGAAGATGTATGCTTCTCTCTCAGAGAGTATTACGCTGATAAACAAACTGCCAACGAGCGCGACCAGAGCAGACACGAGGCCTTAATGCAGAGGGCCGAAGACGCAGTGAAAGACATTGGTGGGCTAGCTTTTCAATGCTTGAAGGAAAATCAATTCACCTTCAGTGCAACCGCAACTAAAACAAGAACAGTATTAGATGAGAGCACAGCAATCGCTTGTGACATGGGCATTCTCATCAAGGAAAAGAAACTTGCACCCAGGGAGGTTAGAAAAAGAACTGGCGTTAAATTCCTCGAAGAATTTTGTTTCACCAACGAGCATCTGCAACAATACATCGCAAGTCTACACGTTCTATCAATGTATTCCAATAAGCGTTCGCAGTTCAACGGAATTCTGATGGACGAGTTGCTGGACGACTTGAAGAAATACAAGCACATCTTGTTCTTCATGGCACATGATTCGGAAGCTGGGCAATCGGTGATTGAAGCCCTGTGCCAAAGAGTTGATGACATCAGTTTCATCATGGAAGTTGCATTTGAATGCCATAGTGAAGAAGCTCTTGGTCCTGTCAAGGATTTGCTGGTCCAAAGAGAAGCTGTCGTAGAAGATTCCTTTGATGATCATGTCTTCGCTGCACACGTCTTTGCGTGTGAGACGTACGGCAAAGACGTGGTAAGTGCAGCGGCTAAGCGCGGAGAGGCGAAATCTGTTCCATTTTAACCCTGCGTCACACCTGTGCGTTTTTAGCTTGCGTCGGCCTAGCGTTTTTGGAAATTAAAAACGCCTCCTTGACGGACAGCATACGCAGATCAGACGGTGGACTGACGTTCGGCTGGCGCTCAACGAGCGTACGACGAGCGTCAGTCCATCGCACGACCTGCGCCTTTGTGCGTCAAGGGAGCGTTTTAAACTTCCAAAAACGCTGGACCGACGCAGGCTAAAAACGCAAAGATGTGACGCAGGATTTAGGATGTCTTGTTCGCGATAAATAGTCGAACATTAATCGACAACAAGACTTCCCCATTTGAATAGATTTCGCTGCCCCGCTCTCATGCTCCGGGGAATTATATAACACGAATTCAAAACTTTGCTAAATTACGCCATTGGTGTTGTTGGCGGCACATCGTTGTTGATGTTGCGGTGATGGTTGTTGTGGTGGTGGTGGTGATGGTGGTGATGGTTGTGGTTGCGGTGGTGGTGGTCGCATGGTTGCAATGCGATAGCGGAGGTGCTCTGAATATCATATTTTTAGGTCTTTGCATGAAACGATTTGGATTTCGTGCTAATAGAAACTACACCACAAGTAAAACTTATGCGAGTTACATAATATTGTAGAGGTCACTGGTATACGGTGCAAATTGCACAAAATGATGCTAGGTCAATTCGTCCGTGTTTTCACGAAGTGACGGGAGCCGAAAGTTATTGTTGCACGAAGACAAAGAAATCCTGACATAGCGCCAATTCAACGGGCATCCTATCGGACAACGTGTTAATTCTATAGAAGGACACGTTCCGATGGATTTGAAACTCATTTCGTGTAACAATACACTTCGGCTCTCGTCACCTCGTGTAAACACGGACGAATTATGTGTTTGTTAATTTCTTTACGTACTTCCAGATCAAGAACGTGAAGCACGCTAAGAACACAGTGGACCCTTCAAAGCTACGCTCGGACGGACCTGCTCACTATGGAAAGGCTCTGTGCTCGATGACTAGACTGGAAGAACTGGAGCTGGCTGATAACGGGTGGCAAACCGAGTCGTTCTTCAGAGCATTGGCTGAAAATGCTCATCATTCACAGGTCAGTTATGGCATTGGGGAATTGAATGACAAAGAATCTGAACAAAGTAAGCGGGTCCACATTCAATTCTTATGGCTCTCGGAGATAGCAGAATTGTTATTCTCCGTTACTCTGCAACGGAATTCAGAATATGTATCACACTTGTTTCCTGTCTAGTGTAACAGGAAAGTAATCTTTTACAGGAAAGTCGGACGTTGCATCAATGTGGCTTCTCTGTCGAGATGGACTTGTTAACTGCAATTCGATAATGAATTGTAGCGTCGAGGACCTCAATGAATGTGACAAATTCCTACCCTCTCTTATTAAAAGTGAGCAGGGTCTGTAGCTTGCATGCTAGAAGTTCCGTAAGGCCGACTCACACCTTTGCATTTTTAGCCTGCGTCAGCCCAGCGTTTTTAGACATTAAAAACGCTCCCTGGACGCACAGCATGCGCGGATCAGACGCTAGACTGACGTTCGGCTTGCGCTCAAGGAGCGTACGCTGACCGTCTGTCCTCCGCATGACCCGCGTCTGAGGAGCGTGTTTATTTTTAAAAACGCTGGGCCGACGCAGGTAAAAACGCAAAGGTGTGAGTTGGCCTTTAATGCGCGATGGAGTAAAGCATAGCTAGAATTCATTTTTAGTCAAAACTTCCATTCTTTTGGAGGTCTTTGATTCATTCGTTTCTTTCGTATTTTTCCTCGATAGATCGTGACATTGAAGCACAATGGCGGACAAGTGACTTCCGGTGCATCAGCTCATTACGCGAAAGCGATTGTGTCGATGCCAAAGCTCCAGAACGTGGTGCTTAATGATGTGGATCTTAGAAATGCCAGCAGCTTCTTTCCCGGAATTCAACTTGGAGCCTCGGAATCAGGGGTATATTTTTCGAAGTTTAGATCGCTTTGTGATAGAAATATTTAAACAAAAATATAATGTAATAACAAATCATGTGGTGGATATGATATAAAATGATGAGACCACACAATAAATGTGCGTTAACATTTTAAAGAAATAGACGAAGAAAACTATAGCTCATCCGACAGCAGTGTTACCATAAGTTTTTGTTTGATAAACATTGTTTGAAGTAAATTAGATGATGTACAATTCATTTAAACATTTTCCCGAAACTGACATCTTTCGGAAATATTGAACACAACAAAACTGAGGAGATCAATTTTTTTAACAAATCGTATTATAAAGGCCGACTCACTTTGAGTTTTTAGTCTGCGTCGGTACAACGTTTTTGACAATTAAAAACACTCCCTGGACGTACAAAGACGCAGGTCATACGATGGATTGACGTTTGGCGTTGCTCCTCGAATGCAAGTTGAACGTTAGTCCACCGTCTCTGATCATCGTATACTGTGAGCTCGTGTAGCATTTTAATTAAAAAAAACCCCACCAGACCGACGCGGGCTAAAAACGCAAAGGCGTGAATTGGTTTTCACATTTCATTCACATGGAACTCTTTCAACCTATATATTTAAGTCTGATGACATTTGCTGACTGCATGGAAGAACAGCGATGCCATATCATACTGCTCTAATGGGCTATTGGCCGTTTTGCATATTGTTATTGATCTCTTTCATAATTTAATTGTTATGTTTAAGCAAACAGAGAGACTTTGAGAACAAATGTGGTGCGCATAATTCTAATAGATTTTATTATAATTTTTATCCGATGCTTTTCAGATCACTAGTCTAAAACACATGGGTGGACACATGAGTTCTAAATCATCGGCTCACTATGGAAGTGCTATCATCTCTTTACCAAATTTACAAGAACTGGAGCTGATGAATGTAGAACTTAGCCGGGAATTCTACCAGCAACTGGCAGAAGGAGCATCAGAATCAAAGGTTGATTTTCATATTCTGTGTTTTCAGTTTGTTTATTTGCATTCATTATGTAGTTATGAATTCTTTTGTAAGTAATGATGATTTTAAAGGCACTAATATATTCTCATTTGTTTGAGACAGTATCCAGAATAAGTATGATTTGACACAATGTTGGTACGGTTCGACAAGCGCCATAGGGAAACATCAAGAAGACTTAGTTAAGAACATCCTCACAAAATAACTTATTTTAATCCATTGACTAATTGAAACGGTATTCCCTGCACAAAGCCTACGGATATCAAATAATTCAGTAGTCGATAGGTTAATCATGATTATGTTTATAGACAAATCCCCCTGGAGGACCCCTCCCCCCGAATGACTCTTCCGGGGCACAACTCGCCCTGAGGACAATTTTCCCGGAGGGGGAATGGTACGATGTGAATTGTCCACGGACGAGTGGCAATCAACTTTTCATGACTGCTGTGAAACAGAAATATTAATATCTTGTTTGTCAATTTACAGATCATGAAACTAACACATGAAGACCTCAAACCCTTGGGCCCTGTGGCATCTAACCAGTATGCAAAAGCCCTGTCAGCCATGCCTAAACTTCACACTCTGGAGTTGTACAATATGCAGCTTAGTGATGAGTTCTACAAGCCAACGCATTACGAAAGCATGAAGGTATGATTGTATTGTATTGTACTTTATTTCCAATCAGTAAAAAGACATATAACATATAACATAAAAAGAATACATTTGACAAATTTACATGTGTAAAAATATTTTGCAATTAATAAGACTGGCATGATTGCCCTTTCAGAAGAATTTGAATAAATACTTCTGTTCTTCCAAGTGGTCCAGATACAAAATACAGTGTTGCACCAATAGCTCTATCAGCCCCAATGCGAATTGTTTTTTCAATAAACCTATATATCGCGCATTGACTGTCAACCCGATTTATTTCGAGATGGGACTTACCCGGCCTGTAGTGTTCAAAATCGAAGTAAAAGAGGGGAATGAGTGTAATCGAGGGAAAACAAGGAACTAGCATTCAATTTTTATTTTGCCTAGCGTTTCTACACCGAAACCTTAAGATATGTTCTGCTTCAAGGCCGACTCACACCTTTGCGAATTTACCCTGCTTCGGCCCAGCGTATTTGGAAATTAAAAACGGTCCCTGGACGCACAAAGACGCAGGTCTTACAGCGGACTGACGCTCCGGGGACGCTCCTTGAGCCCAAGACGAACGTCAGCCCACAGTCTGATCCGCGTATCCTGTGCGTCCAGGGAGCGTTTTTGATTTCCAAATACGCTGGGCCAACACAGGATGAAACGCAAAGGTTTGAGTCGCCCTTTATTTGTGATATATTTTATTTGTCATATGAAACCAGATCCTGAATTTGAAGCATGTTGGTGGAAAACTGAGTCCTACTGCAGCATCTCACTACGGAAAAGGTCTATGCTTGATGCCTCATCTCCAATCACTTCAGATTGACAATTTAGAGGTACCTGATGAATCGTTCTACAAAGAGTTGACAACAAGAGCTTCATCATTGCGGGTAAATATAAAGGCCGACTCACACATTTGCACTTCTAGCCTGCATTAGCCCAGCGGTTTTTGTTTTTTTTAAATAAAAAAACGCTCCCTGGATGCACAAAGACAGAGGTCATCCTGGTGGACTGACTTTCGGCGTACGCTCCTTGAGCGCAAGCTGAATGTCAGTCCACCGTCTGATCAATGTAAACAAATCTTAATAATATGTACTAAATATATTTCAAGAAATAAAATATTCCTGGCAGCTACCCATTTCCCTCATTTAGGTTGAGTGCAGCACAATGTGGATGAATTTCTTGCTGAAGGAAATTAACACCATGGGTGAGATTCGAGCCTACGACCCTCTGGTTGAACGGTGAGAGTCAGAACCGCTACACCACGACGCCTCCACGACGCCCTCACGAATAGCCAACCCTATACATTTTTCGAAACCTGAAAGCGAAAAATGGTCGGGTTATTATCAATATAATCTTGTGACGAAAAAATAAGAGGAATTTTATACACAACACTCATCATTAAAGATTATTGATTATTTCTAAAGTCATCAATTAATAGTATTGATCATGAAATAATGATTATTTTTTCTTCATCAAATTATTCATGAAAGTTTTATTCTTTTTTTCGTTCTGTATGTTCCAAGTCGAATCTTTGAGGCAAACAAGTTCGACACTTGAATAGTGATTATTCTTTTTTTCAAAATAAAACTATTTGTATTTTTTTTTCGTTTTACATAATCCAGGTTGAATCTCTGAGGCAAACAAATTCGACACTTGGTTCAGTTGCTTCGTCTTATTGGGGTCAGTGTCTCTTCCTGATGCCAAACCTTCGATTCCTTGATATGGATAGAGTGAAGCTGGAGGAAGATTTCTTCTCATTTATGCGTCAGTTTGCATCAAAATCAGGGGTACGTATACATGCAAATGATTACAATTTGTCCAAATTATGTTTCTTTTAAATATCATGAAGCGTCATGGCGATGAGACATTGTAAAGCGAACTACAATCTTTGACATACAGACCTCTGGCGCCTGCACAAAAATCTGTTATCAAAGTGGTTCGAAATTGAAAAGCTTTGTGACAATAATCCAGTTCAAATAACAAATAAGATATAGCAAGAGTTAGTTTGAAAATAAAAATTTCTTCAATCTCCCCTAGATAATCACGTGGAGGCATGTCGAGGGGAAACTTTCAGCTGCATCGTCCTATCATTATGCGAAAGGAATCTTCTCCATGCAAAGACTTCGATCTTTGAAGCTGATTAGGCTGAAGTTGGACGATAGTTTCTTCAAAGCAATGGCAACAGAAGCAGCAGAATCGGAGGTATTTATAACATTAAAAAACATCGGATTAGCGACACTTTCACGAATTAAAATTTTACGAATAAAAGTGTACCTTAATGAGATTTTCTTTTTTTGTGTGTCTGTGTATTTGTAAATTTAGTCTGTGGCATTAATTGGAATTTATAACATCTTGTTTCACAAAATAGAGAGCCGACACTAACTATTCGGGCAGTTGATAAGAAAATTTTCCTTCGGGTTTGTGACCCGCAGGCAAATGATTGCCTCCGTCATGTCCGTTGTCACTTTGGGAAGCGAACTTGCAACCGCAATTTCTAGTGGCGGTATATAATAGGCGGGTAGTATAGATGCACATTTTATGCCTACCTCTAACCCAAAGGTTGTTCTTGATTACCCGAAAGTCTGCCCGAGACTTGCCCAACATGGCTACAAATAGTGTACGCAAACTGTTTTCAAAGTATTATAATTCAATTGTTGTGAACAGGTTCTAGGAATACCTTATATAACTACGTTTTGGGGCTAGAAACGTGCATAATTTTTAATCTAAATTTGCAAGGGCCACCACCAATTATTTTTTTTTAATTTATCGATGATCCAATCACTTCATATGTTTCATGTAATTTCTTTCTCTTCTTAGATATTGTTGTCATTTGAAATTTTGTATGTTTATTTTTATCGAAGTGCAAAATAAATTTCAATTTCAATTTGTAAACCGACCTATCGTTCACTACTTTGTTTAGATTGAGGATCTGAGGCACACGGACGCTGATCTCGGTCATGATGCCTCACACCACTACGCACGAGGACTATGCTCCATGCCGAAACTTCATTCACTCGAGCTCCACAACGTGTAGCTAAGCACCGATTTCTACACAGAAATGGAGACTGAAGCAAACCGCTCTCAGGTAGATATCAAACGACGAGCCGTTTTTACGCTTATTAGTGGGCTTTCGAAATTGGAAGACGTTGACTTGTGGACGGAAAAAACGAGTGGGCACTAGATGTGCGCATTCAAATATGCGCAAATCAGTTGTGCACTTGTCATGGTATAAAAAGTAAGAAGATAAACATGTAATCTCCATGTTTCTCGAAGACATTTTGATACACTCCTTATGAATTGATGTCGTTCCAGAAGTTTTCCGAAAACATTTTTGAACACTCCTTATGGATTGTTGTCACGCATTTTTTTTTTTAAGATCCAGAAGATTCCCGAATATATTGTTGGACACTTCTTATAAATTGATGTTGCCTCTTTTTTAGATCCAGAGGTTAGGGATGGAGTGGTGTGAAGTGAATGCACGCATGCTGGATGCCATCATTTCCTTGCCACGCCTCCAGACACTCAGATTGATCGGCAAATTAGACCTCTCTACGGGCGTAAGGAGGGCACTGGTAAGTGTTCCATTAAAAAAAAAAATTTAATTCAGGATTTGAGCAATTTAATTTGAAATATCAATTACGACTCAAATTGTACAAACATTTTAAATTCTAATGCCTGAAAAAAAAATGTTAAAAGCTACTGCCTGGAGTCGAGTGAGCGACTTTCCATTAAAGTCAAGGCTTTATCAAGTCTTGAACAATTTTAGTCTCTCTTTAAGAGATATATAGATTCACACACTAGACATATATTTGTTGAGAAAAGCGGGAAGTTCTGTTCAAAAGTTGCAATTGATCGGAAGTTGTAGTTGATCGGAACGTGCCAATCAAAATCATTGTTTCATGCGCGTCTTTTTAAATGCACATACCGTCTGACCATGTGCGAATGAAAATGCACTTCAGACTAGACGGCCGGCCAATACATGCAGTACCTATACGGAATGGCAAATTAATCCATTCCGGATAGCTAAAGAAACCTGTCCGCATGTTCCTGTAACATTCTGCTTTCCATCATAATCGTTTTCTTGCTAAGACGTCTTAGCAAGAAGATGGAAGCTAGGGCCATTTCGTGCAACTGGCCCCTGGTTCTCAATAAAAACATTCTACAGAACGGGTGTACAAACATCGTTATTAGGGGTTGAACCCCTATTATATATTTTAAATTTTTCCAAGGAATTCTAAGAATATATGTGTGCAGTCGTCAGTTATACCATGAGTTTGTATGATTTCCGGCTCTTTCTACGGCAACACTGCAAACTTAAGGGTGCCTGTGGATGAAAGTGGAATCAAATTTTTCTTCGACATTCTTAGCCATATAATGCATAATATTTTTAAATCGCATTGGATTTCTCTCAAATAAATCTTTATATTTCAAGAACCTCCCCTCTGAATCCGTGAATGAGCTGTCTTTGGATGGTCGCAATGTCGGTGGTCTATGGAACCTTGGACTTCATACATCTTGCCCTAAAGTGAGAAAGCTAACCCTCTTCATGTACGAGGAGGAGGACTGTGACCTCGTGGAAGCGTGCCGCCCATTTCATCTCACTGAACTCCACATCGACTGGCAGAAGACACTGGACCCCGAATACTTCTGTGATATCATGATGAATGCCTGTCCCCATCTCATCAAACTGACACTTTCTCGCATCAATCTAGGCAACACGAAAGCGTCCGAGATCCTCCGATCCCTCACGACGCACCCAGCGTTGATAATCGTAGAGTAAGTGTTATTTCAGTGGCACAATATTAACAGATTAAAGAACCCGGAAGACAATATAAGAAGAAAAAAAGATTGTCCAAAATTATTAATATCTTCCTTGTTTTCACGAAGTGACGGAATCCCAAGGGTATTTTTGCATAAAGACAAAGAAATCCCGACATAACGCCAATTCAATGGGCATTATATCGAACAACGTGTTAATTATATAGAAGGACACGTCCCAATGGGTTTGTTAATCATTTTGTGTAACAATAACCTCTGGTCCCCGTCACTTCGTGAAAACACGGACGATATCATTGATTTATTGCACCAGAAGAGGCACGGGCAATTTCACAAATTGGCGCAATCCATGTGCATTTTCATTTTGTGCGATTTGTATAATGGACCAATGAAATTGAATACTGATTTAGAAGTTTTAATTGCGTCAATAAATTATTTGTGATTTGTCATATTGGGGGATTGGAT
Organism: Temnopleurus reevesii; assembly: GCA_036244855.1. NCBI lineage: Eukaryota > Metazoa > Echinodermata > Echinoidea > Temnopleuroida > Temnopleuridae > Temnopleurus > Temnopleurus reevesii. The sequence goes on along the minus strand of BQKZ01004563.1, from coordinate 28,144 downwards.
CAGGACAGCCCCTCAGAGACAATCGACAAATTTGTGAAGGAAACGAAATGAATATTCACAGTTTGAATTATACACGCCATTAAAGGAGAATTACACCCAGACAATAATGTACTGTCAGTAAATGAAGAAAAATCAGATGAACAAACTGTGAAAATTTGAGCAAAATCGGATAATCCGTTCAAAAGTTATGAATTTTCAAAGTCATCATTTCCACCTGTGCTGGGCATCCTTGAAATGGCATGCGTATAGCTAATTAGCATAATCTGTGATGTCATACATGGAGAACTCCTCATTCACTTTGTATATAAATTTATTGAAAATGGATCAATATCATATTTCAAATGAGGAATCAACACCGTTCTTTCTGGAATGCTTGCAGAATTGATGTGGCTATAATATATCTAACCGAAGAAACTAAATTTTGTCTACTTTTCTGGAAAAAGAGGAAAATGTGAAATTTTGTGTACAAAGCGAATGGAGGGTTCTCCATGTTGGCAGCCATTTTGTGCCTCTGCATTTGCCAATTTAAGGAGCCCATGAGGGGTGTAAATCAAAACTTTGAAAATTCATAACTTCTGAATGGATTATCAGATTTTGCTCAAATTTTCACAGTCTGTTCATTTTATTTTTCTTCATTTAATGATAGCAATTTAATCTCTGAGTGAAGTTCCCCTTTAACATTAAACCCAATATATATATATATATATATATATATATATATATATATATATATCTCTTCTCGCTCTCTCTCTCTCTCTCTCTCTCTCTCTCTATCTTTCGCTCTTTCCTTTCTCTTTCTTTTCTCTCTCTAATGATTGTGAAAACGCAGTACAAATTGATTCATCATTATCATCACCATCGTCATCACCGAAATCACAATTACATCACAATCATCAGCATCATCATCATCGTCGTCGTCATCATCATCATCATCATCACCGTCGTCATCATCATCATCATCATCGTCGTCGTCGTCGTCATCATCATCATCATCATCATCACCACCATCATAATCATCGTCGTCGTCATCATCATCATCATCATCATCATCAGCGTCGTCGTCGTTGTCGTCGTCACAATCCGGCCTGTTTCTCACCCACAACAGCTTTGAAAATCTCTTTTACACGTATGATTATGCATCACGGGACAAAAACAATCTAAATATAGAATTTTCATGCCACGGTCATATTTTGAATTATTTTTTTTCCAGAATGGACTCCTGTTGGACAAACCAAGAACTGGACAAATTCCTCGCTGAGCCGAGTCGCTTAAATGTGAAAGTGGAGCATGGGCCGGTAATGTAATTTTCCATTACAACCTCTTAAATTGATTTATCCACATGTTTGTATTTAATCGGAAGTCAAATATATATTTCATAGAATTAACCATACTAAAAGGAATGAAAATATAAACGTAGAATCGATTTGATGCATTACATTCTTACTATAAAGGCCTAACTGTAAGACATCAAGCATAAATATTTACTCAAAAAGTACTTTTCCTCTATATAGGGTAGGAAAGGTTAGTTCAAGCTGAATTTTCATTCTTCGATGAAAAGTGATTTGCAGAATGATTCGTTAAAAAAATTATCTCTTTTTTATATATTTTGTAGAAATATAGCAACTGGAGTAATGAGAATCGTCGGTTTTAAAGGCGAGAGATGTTCATACAAGGAGGACCAAATAAAACATCTATTCCGACGAAACCACAAGATGTCATCAAGAGTAAAAGATCGGTATTGTAAGAAAAATGGAGATTATCGCAAATCTACGACAAAGGCTATACAAATAAGGAAAAATTAGAGTGTTCCAATTATGAAGGTTTTCCTTTCTTTGTGGATTTAAATGAAACACTAAAACTGATATGGATTCAATGAAATGACTGACCCCCCCCCCCCCCCCTCCGATCAGAATATAAACTGATCAAACAAATAACGTTTGCACCTGAGGAACTTAAAAGTTTCACATGCATTTTATTCCTAAACGCTCGCCATTTTCACCATTTCTCTTTAAAGATAATCTTTTATCTAACAGTCAAAGACGATTTAAGACTAAGGAGTATTAAACAGAGGACAGGTTTATCAGTTCTCATTTCAGTCCTTGTGTCAAATGGAGGATTGTGCTGCTGTTGAAGAGACTTTAAAAGAAGAGTCTACACAAAAATAATATTTTATATTGGTGAGCAAGTAAAACAAAGTTTGAAGAGAATCGGACAAGTAATAAGAAATTCATGAATTTTTAAAGATTTGAAAAAAAGGGGCAAATCAGTGGATATTCCCAGAGATGTTGCCAATTTAATGACATTATTGGTGCACAACTAATTAGAATTTTCTTAATATTCATAGTACAAAATTCATCATTTTTACAGAAAAGTGCAAATTTTGCAAGAATGTAAACATGCAAATAGTGGATCTACATATCAATCATGAAAATATCCTACAGTTAAAGTTTTTAGGAAATCATATTTATTGGGAAAAGTAACATTTTATGGACATTGATATGAATGTTATAAATGGTCAGTGGTGCATAACATTCATAACTCTTTTCATCTGATTTTTCTGCTCCTGTTGAACAAATATTATTTATGGGTAGACTCTACTTTTAAAATTGGTAAAGTTGATAAACACGCCTATCGATATGGAACCGGAAATTAACGATGTGACTATCATAATAGTCCATCCTATACACTCATCATATAAACGTGCATTTTTGCATCTCATACTGGAAATACCTTTACTACCTTTCGGCATACCATGGGCATACGATTGTCACTCCCTCTCACCCTGTTCATACATTCCCCGGTGACCGGGGCCCCTATAGGTGGCTTAGATCTTGTGTTACCAGTCGCGAAATTCTCTGTCCGGGAAACGCCCATCTCCAAAGGTAATGTCCCGGGTTTTTGGTTGAAGAGCTGCACTGAATCATTAACCCCCACAGTGCGATAAATTACACCTGCACATAAAAACAAGAACTCCCATATTTGAGTAGCATGACACTATAATGACACAAAGTTGAGTATTTTCATTAATGTACTCACCAGTGTGTCATTATAGTGTCACTTTTTGCGATTTTACTCAGATTCATGAGTCCCAGTTTTGGGTGTGTGGTGTTACGTTGACCCATAACACATCCGCAAAAATCTCCGGTCTTTCGGGAGAAAGTAGTGGGTCTTCGAAATTAGTGGACGAAGGCTTCTGGACGATAGAAAAACGAATGAGTGCGCACAGATGCGTATTCGTTTCTACCGTGCACTAAGCTCCAGCCATCAATTTCGAAAACCCACTAATACACTCGTGTGTGAACAGTCGCTCGTGGGAGAGATAAGAGTCTCTTGTCTGTACCATGGGCACCGTGAGATGGGGACGGGGAATGTGTGAACACCTTGTATAGTGTATGAATGTGTTGTAGATATTGTTTTAGGGGTTGCTTACAAACAAGCTTTTTCTTGTCACTATTGTTTAAAATTTGTTTTGCCAAATAAATTGAATTGAACTACTAATACTTTGCGAGTTTTACAGCAGTTACACATCATATGATGTCACCGTTGTTCCAGGCATTTAGGCTGACTACGTTTTGTAATGTTATTATTTAATGCATCCCTTACTATTCTTTCGATATATATATATATATATATATATATATATATATATATGCAGTAATGGAACATCCTGTACATGCACACAGGGTTACCCTAAAGGTGGAAACCATGATCTTTTTTATTCGCACTTCGATGAACACCGACTGTTTATGTGGAGAAAAAATACTTTGCACTAAAATGAGGCGATCTCGAACAACTCATCAGAGCAATTACTCTTTTTCAAAGAAAATTTCCTCAAGTCTTGAATTTCTTCTTCTTCCTGTAGTGTGCATAACACCTCCAAGGAGTATTGTCGCACATCAGGACGATATCATGATAGTATTATTATTTTTCACGTTTCCCCCAAGATTTAGTAAACTCATTTGGATTAGAATTGATCATATGTCTGTGTAATTACATTTTGGATCATTTTCAATGATCGATCAGACCTTACAACTGATTGAAATGAGTCACTTGACTTGATTATTGGAAATTTAACCTGAGAGAATTTTGTTAAGTGTTTTGATGTCATTGATTTATTTACTGATAGTTAGTTCATTTATTGATTGTCATTGTTATCGATTAATCTATCGAATCTATCAAAAGAAGGCAAAACATTATTGTCATCCTGGACATAAAAACAACCAGTGTTCACCCAAGAATTAATTAAGATATATTATGTAAGTGAAACTTGAGAGATATGATAACGAAGTATCTATGAGTATGAAAATCTTAAGATATAAGTTTAAAATGTTTTTTGACAGACATTTCATTTGTGTAAAGGTTTTATTGATACACTATGTATGAATAAAACACTATTGACTTCTTTATCTAGACTGGTGAAAAGTGTATTTGCAGGACTGCTTTCTTTCACATTGCATGAAGTCAATGTTATATCTTTCATGATATTTATTATCATTGGTTTGCTATGTATTCACTAAATACATATCGAACAAGCTACGTATATATATTTATTATATATATATACATTTCTTCTAATTATAATTTATCCAGTTGTTGTGTTACAGCATATACTCTCTATGAATTTTTGTCAAAGTCAAAATAGAATTACACCAAAGAGTTTCTATTGATAAACCCTCTTTGAAATATACACACTGTTACGAACTTATTCATTGACCCTAACAAGAGAGGGTGCTATTCCAAGCCTACCTCCAAACATTTCGTAATCAAATCAAAACTCTTATTGTATTGTCCTGATATTGTACATTTTTTTTCACATGAGATCTCCCGCAATATTAGCTTATAGAAATGTATATAGTTTCGTGTAAATACTTGTGTAATATAATAGTTTTGTATTTTAACAAGTGTTTGATCAATTGCTTAACATTTATACAATGTGTATGCAGTTGTATTGACATATTGCTACTTTTGTATATTTGTATGATCCCGTTATGCGGTCTAGATTGCAGTAATACCGAAGCAACGGGATAAAATGTCAACAATTTTGTAAAAAAGATTTCGTGCAAGCATAAAAGTAAACTTATGAAACAAAGAACCATTTTGTCCGTCTGTTACTATATCGCAGTTCTTTTGCTTCTTCTCAGTGGTGGTGGCCTTCCTCATCCATAACGCGATACAATCTATTTCCGTAAAATTAGGCCGAACGCCAATTCAATGCTCATCTGTAATATTATTGAAATCGGAACTTGTGATTGTTATGACCGCAAAGTTAAATACATGGCGTACGGATTTATGGTCCCACGGCATAGAAATAGATTACATCGTCCTTGTTTTCATGAAGTAACGGGAGCCAAAGGGTATTGTTGCATGAAGACAACAAAATCCCGACATAGCGCCAATTCAACGGGGATCCGATCGAGCGTGTTAATTTTATAAAAGTACACGTTTCAATTGATTTGTAACTCATTTCGTGTAACAATACCATCTGGCTCCCGTCACTTTATGAAAAAACGGACGATATCGTGTTCATGTGCGCTCTCGAAAAACAAGTGAAACTAATAGTGTGTGAGGTCATGGACGAAGGAGAAAACAGGAAGAGTGCATGTGCCAATATTTTCATGGTATGATGTAGTTCAGATTCTGAACGGTTTCATATTTGCTCTGCCCCAGTGGTATACGACCGGTAGATGGCGTGATCTATCTTTGTACAGAACGCCAGAATGTTGGGTCTGATTTTTTCGTCGCCCGTGAATTCTCGGGGTCGCGCCCTCTTTCGGGCTGGCAGCAATTGAAAGCAAAGAGATAGATCGGGACGATATATAGCGCTTTAAAAAAATCGTTTAGAATCTGAACTAGGTATGATGGTGCAAGTCCAAATCGTCTGAAGTCTAACTGTTGTTGTTTTCCGTCACGAAATGACGAAAAGCATTGATGGAGAGGGCTTACAACGTAGCCTGGGAGTGCATTTCATAACCTCACAGTTCTAGGCATCAATGACTTCTGGTGTTGTGACACGAGGTGTCTTCTCATGTCTTCTCAGTCATGTTTTGCTCTTATCCTGTTTAGATATGTTTATCTTGAAGGTTTAAAGCCCCAGTCACATAAAGCCAAAATTGAACACGATTCAAGACGACTCTTTGATCTGGGGCAGCCGTTAACTGTTATCTGAACAAAGTGTCATGTTGAAACGTGTTCAATCGGGGCTTCCACGTGACTGGGGCTTAAAGCAGGTGACTTCTTTTTAGCAAGGAGAGTGTTGAAGATTATCTTTTTAAAAGAAAAATATTTGTACATGACAACATGCTTTGCTCTTAAAATGAAATCAAGTGCCTGGTTACAAATTCTTATTTGAATAATAAGGAGTCCGATTTATGTAACTAACATTTGCAATAGGAAAGGTATGGTGGTGCAATTTTGTTTGAAAGAAAATGGCAAAGAATTATTGTAAAGGAGGCACATCATCTTTTATCCTGTGCAATGGAAGCCAAGTTTTCATCAATTTGCCTTGAAACCTTGACCACTCAGCACACAAACTAAAAAGTATCATAAACTTGTAACGGATTTTTGTTTTACCGTGCTCGATGTTTACAGTCAAAAAGGTAGTTAAATAATATGCGGTAGCCGTTAGACTTTCGTCTGATATATCAATAGTCAAAAGGTAGTTGAATAATAAAACCGTTGGGTGAAAGTTAAAGTTCGATAATCGTCCAACGGTTTTATTATCTAACTACCTTTTTGATTATGAATACTCGTAACCGACGCAGAAATCTTCTCTTCTATATATCAATATATATATTAAGAAATAGATATGAGGTAAACTGATAGTTCTCAAGTGCAAAAAGCGTATTTCTTTTGAATAATCTAAAATTAATTTCCAAAACATTTACTTTCAAATGGAATTGTTTTGAAATTGCAATTCACTTTGCCGTAAAGGCCGATTTACACCTTTGCGTTTTAGCCTGCGTCGGTCCAGCGTTTTCGGAAATTAAAAAACGCTCCCTGGACGCACAACATACACAGATTAGACGGTGGACTGACGTTCAGCTTGCACTCAAGGAGCGTGCGCCGAGCGTCGGTGCACCGTATGACCTGCGTCTTGTGCGTCCATAAAGCGTTTTTATTTTCCAAGAACGTTGGGCCGACGCAGTCTAAAAACGCAAAGGTGTGAGTCGGTCTTAAGATATCAAAGAGGGTCACTCCATGTAACAAAACTACTACGACCAACGCTCGAATTGATGATTAAAGAAAAAGAATATCAAACAATCAACAAAGCGCTTTCGTAACACAGTTATGATTTTTCTAAAATACTTCATTTAATAAGTGATTTCAAACGACTTTCATACATAGCAATAGATATGACAATTGATATGTACACATCGAAACGTATTCAATATAATAAATATGATATTGAAAATCTCAAGTATAAATCAAAATATGATACATCAGAATCAATAACAATAATTGTGCTCGCAATTGTTCATATATGTAACATCGTTATCTGCAACTAAAATAATTGATTATGAAGGATCGTCTCATTATCTAAGAATATAGAATTTTTTATTATCTTTTATTCCATTCACTCTCCTTATACCGCTTCTTCCATTCAATCCTGTTAATAATACCTGTTAATTTAATTAGATGGTATTTATATTTGGTAATATTTTTTAAACACTCATGGGACGTAACCTTTTTCAAGAATTAAACCTTTGTTTATTGCGGCAGGGACTTAGATTTGATATTTGGTATGAGCTTATAATCTGCTGAAATCAGTCATTAATTTGGGTCTCTAGATCTGTATTAGTGGAGTTTTTGAGGGGGCCACATAATGGAAAAACCGTAAAATCATAAAAACTTTGCTAATGCCCCGGTCACATAGGACCTCGGAAGCAGCACGATTCACCCCGACTCTTTGTTAATTCACAGTTAACTGCCTCAGAACAACGAGTCGGGGTGAATCGTGTTGCTTCCGGGGTCCTATGTGACCGGGGCTTAACAGCTGGGTCGCTGGAAGACATGCCGTTACAATAAAAAAACGAATATCATTTCATCTTTGTGTCGTAACAGTGGCAGCGACATATTATTGGCTAATAATTATGCCCTACGGTATCGCATAAAACATTGCACGTCAGAAAATTGGAGGCAACTCCATTGTAAACATTGTCAGGAACGCGTATTTAGGACTTGCGTTTACTTTTCTGAGTTGCGTTTAAACGCTGATAAGCAAGCAAACAAGCCACTCCCCCCCCCCCCCCCCCCGAAAAAATGTTTCATTGAGCAAAGTGCATAACAACTTTCTGCTTTTGGGAGTGTCACAATTTTATTAACTTACTTTTTCAGCAGGAATCACTCATATCAAATATCAGTTATCACGTTATAAGTCGTTACGCATAACAAACATGTATTAAAGTCTCATTTATGCCATTTGGACATGCTCAGTGGAGCGTGAAATATTGATTCAAATCATGATTTGTGTTAAGAAATCAGAGAGAAAAAAAACAGACATACCTTGAAATATACTCATGTGCGAAGTACGTCGCAAACTAAAGTTTCGCGCAATTACCAATATTGTTTTGTATGGCAATTATCTGTGCTCATTGGAACAGATCTATGTGTTACAAGATTTTGAAGGGGTTTTAGGGACGATATCAGGTAATAACCAAATAAATTTCAATGTTCAAGATAACTTAGTATTAAAATGACATGCTGGAAAGCTGAAATTAATGAAGATGTCCAAACATTATTAGCAACAGTGCAATATTGTGTTACCCTTTATCAATTTCGTCCGTGTTTACATTAAGTGACGGGAACCAAATTAAGGGTATTGTTGCATGAAGTTAAAAAAAAATCCCGACGTAGCAACAATTCAAAGGGCATCCTTCATGGAACTATATATCTGTTTATTCTTAGGGCAATTTTCAATCGATTTGTAACTCATTTCATGCAACAATACCCTCTGGGACTCGTCACTTCGTGAAAACACAGACAGTTTGTCGAAATTTACTCACTCTTATTTGGTCAGTTTATCAAATTCGCTGCAGGTATTTGGTGAGAAGAGACTAAAAATATATATTTTTGTCGTGCCGCATTCTCGTCGAAGGTACTTTAAATGGATAAGTCCACGCCATTGACATGGCTCCTGGACCAGTGATAGTACACAGAGTCGGATTCAGACTGAGCGGACTCGGTGTCCCCCTCCATCCCCTTATTGCGGTAGATCATTTTGAGTAGACGATTTTGAGCATCAAATTCCAGGAATATGCACTTTAGGATCTTTTCAATTTTGTCTAGAGGNCTAAAAAAACTATCTGAATAAACCCTGTTTTATTCCAGGATATACAAGAACAAGATGAGCAGTAATACATTAAATTCGGTTGCCACGTTTTTGTACATGATATATTTCGGCCTAGCTCTGTATACATTATTTTTTTTTGCGTTTTCCACACTCTATATAGAAATGTATATATTTCGGCCTAGCTCTGTATACATTATTTTTTTTTTTTGCGTTTTCCAAGAAAAATCAAATGTTCATTTGAGAACGCCATCCACATATTTTACATTACGGAATATTTGGCGGTATATTTCTTTCACTTTCGAAGATTTCCGCACTTCAGACATAAAGTTATGACCAATGTTTCTATGGTGATAAATACCCCACTCATTATGCGTTTCGCGCCTCCAGAGTGATTAAAAAATTAAAATTCACTAGCATAGTTTTTGTTAGCTCACCCTGTTTAAATGAAGTATTTCTTGAAGCAAATATTCACTAATTATCAATAAATCATATACGAGGCCTACTATAACTTAGTGCACAAATATATAATATCATATTTATGGGATCTTCTGTGAGAACGTCTTGGAAGCATTCAATGAGCATTTTCAACAGTCAGATGGCTGGTTTGAAATCTTCATCGCACAGCTAGTCCCGACGGCAGTATTCGCTAAATCAAGGTCATCCAAATGTCTAACCACTGAATGTTTGGTCACGAAAATCTACCTCTCAAAGTGGATTTCGAAACCAATTTGGAAGTCCACTTTCATGACCGATTATCCCGTTCAAATTAGCCATTAAACTAGTTTATGTTAACTGGTTTCTGTTAAAGTGATTTAACTACGTAGATCTGAAGGAGGTCCTAGACGTCCATCGTACGCTTCATTGTCATAGATATCCAGACTCTTACAAGAGTTCAAGAAAGATTACGTTTATATTCATGTGAGTTCCTCTCGCTAAACGCATCCACTGTTACATTATTTCGTTCATTTGAGCACTGTCTTTGCTAAATTTCGTACCATTTCGGAACATAACATCTAGGAAGAATTCTCTGGCGTTAGGAGCTTCGAGTACGATAGATAATGTCCCAATGAAAACAGCACACAGATAAATGATGAGAAATATCCTGTCGATCACCATGGCAACTATCTTCCATTCTTCTTTTGCCTGAAGAAGAGATAAAGAGAAAGAAGCAAATTGGTTTATAAAGAGACAGAAGGAGAAACAAATCATGGAAGCAATAGGAAGAAACATACCAATAGAAATACTTTTTTCAAAAATGTTGGCTATAATACTGATTTGTGTACGCAAAATTGTATCAACGTCCATTGACATAAGATATATGAAATCCGTGAAAAGGTAGTAAGAATGAAAATTATACCATTGTCTAATTCTGTCCCGTATTGAAAACTCCTTGTGGTCAGTTTCTTACAGTTTATAAAGTACACCTACACTCCTAGAATGATTGGCCCAAAATTTACTTTATTTACTTTATGGGCAACGTTTTGTTCATACATCTATTGGGTAAGATATATCTTAAGGCCACCGCACTTTCCCCGACTTGGAGTCGTATGACCTTTAGATCAATTTTGCTAATACTGAAACACGTTATAATACGTCGTCTGATAAAGAGATGCTGGATACTCGAAACTTAATGAGTTATCAAGTACCTTCCCGTGAGACGACGTATTACATGCGTGTTTCAGTATTTGCAAAATTGGTCAAAAGGTCGTAAGACCTTTACTTATAAAGGTAATTTTCTGGTGTTAGGTGGAATTTGCCCCAGGGCCCATGATGGTAAAAACAAGTGTTAACTTATTAATGTGGACAGCGTGTTTCCAAACATTTCAGGGGGAGGGGGGATGCTTATGAACAAGTCCGGCACACGATGAAATGCACTCACCTTGGTGGCATACTCGTTGTTAATACTGCGTGATGTGAGGTACATAATGTCTTCCACGGTCTGCTGCGCCACCATGTACTGTAGCGGCAGTTCCTCTTGGATAAGCGGTCGGGGCCGCTTCTTCGTGGTCGGCGTGTGGCTGCTCGGGCGGATTTTATTCTCCAGGTGCGGATGCGTCGTGAGTTCATCGGGCATCAGGTAGTGCGGGAGGGCGCTGTTCTTATCGTTGAACGGCGTGAAGAAGCGTTCGGTCTTCATGTTCTTCTGTGCGATCATGCAGTTGAGGAGGGGTTCTACCACGGGGTTCATCGGGCCGCTGTTCATCTTGGAGTTGTTGTCCTTGGCGCGGGAGTTCTTGTCGGTGTGGTTGTGCGGGGTCTGGTGAGACAGGTGGGCTGTGGAAAGATCAAGAAAAGAAAGGATATCTTTCAAAAGATTTGGTATTGAATTGTAGATGTAGGTCGTTCAAGATGTACATTTTTCCTTTAAATCATATGGTGCGGCGATCATTGTCGCTGTGACTTAAGTTTGGCCAATGTCCAGACCACAGAGATACATGGTCAGACCGATGATTCTGACCCTATGCCGGTAGTACAGAACCACGGATCACGGATAATTAGTCGTCTGCATCAGATAATTCACCAATAAGCATATAAATGCTGATTACGCTCTATCTGGAAGACATAAATGTGCTCGATTTTCATGAGATATGTTTTGTTCTATTAAACTCAATATTATGTAGAATGGCTACGAAATCAACACTTCAACACCATATGCTGTGAAAAACGGATTTAGTTATTAGATAACGGGCGTTTAGCCTCTTATGACCTGTATTATACGCCATTCTGCCAATGTGGTTCCCATCGTGTACATGGTGCAGTGTTTTTTGAAGCACCAACCGTTACAGAATTTTATTCATGGTGGCAGCGGTGGGATACGAGCCCACGCAATTGCCATAAATGGATCGAAAGCCAATACTTTCATTCATGTTTTTGCTTCGCCATTATTTCATTATGTTGATTATTATGCAAAGTGAAAGTGCGCCATCTGTTGGCGGCCTCTTCGTGCTCTGTCAATAAAATGGTAATCGAACTGCACTTCAAAGTTGTCTAGTATTCACTTTATTTAACTGTTAATTTGGTCTTTACTAAGCCATGGCGCTTGCATTCACGATAATTTAGAGGTTTATAATTAAAGCCACCCATATTACCAAACACTTTACCTTGCACTAAATCGTTGTCCGCCTCTGAGGAATGTGACGAAGTCTCCGTCATCATGGCATCAACGTGGTTACACGTCGCTATCGACTCCCGTCCAGACATGTTCAGGTTGTGCGGCAGGTCCCTTTTCCGCTTCTGGTTCGGCCGCTGCAGCCCGACGAACCGCGGTAGCACATCGATGAAGACCGTACGCACCCACTGCGGCATGACGTGCGTGTACGGCGACCGATGGCGGATGTTCAAGACGAAAACGGTAAGGACGATGGATGAAGAGACGATGGTCATGGTGAAGAGGAGGTATTTGACGATGAGAGGGAAATTGTTGGCGTTGGAAGGTATGCATTGCGTCACGAGCAGGAGGAACCAGACCATGGAGAGAAGCACCGAGGTGCAGAGCGACATCTTCCCCGTGATGTCCGGTGGGAGATAGAAGACGAGCACCGTATTGAATGAGATGATCCCGCACGGGAGCAGCAGATACGCGAAGTAGAACAGCGGTTTCCTTCTTAGGACAAACGTGTATGTGACATCAACATAGATATCTGCTCAACATGGGTACTTGATGGCGTGTCTCTCTGCAGGTGACTCGACTATCGTCCACTCCCCGTTCTCCCAGTAGTCCTTCTTCTCGGCGCTCTCGGAGACCGGGATCAGGTCTATCTTTTGATGATCGTAGGACCAGGACCCAAATTTCATGACGCAACGCTGCTCGTCGAAGGGAAAGTATTGGACGTCGATTTTACACGAGCTCTTGTAGACAGCGGGAGGGAACCAGTATACGGTCCCGTTGCTGAAGATGTTGGCCCATGCATGTGATTTCATGTCATACGTCCCATTTGCACTGTGGAAAAATGATACAGAAGGTAAATGTTGAGGAGCTTTTTCCTCAATTCATGTGATTTCATATTATAAAATTCTCAATTTGGCTAATTTTTATCCATTTGCGTTCATAGAGCGTCATACAAATAACGGAACGCTGAGCATACGTTGGCTACACATGAAAAGGTATGATTGAGCTTTAATATAAACATGTTATGTTTTCATATCTGGAAGCTTGATCTTGATGCCGGGAAATGTGGTGTTGCCGATATTGCCAATTTCAGCGCACATTAATTTTTCAAACCATACCCATACCCTCTCCCTTTTTCAGAATTGGTGTGCATGTGTCCGAATTGCTTCCTGAAAAAAATCCTCTTGACTGATATCCCATTCATGCCGAGCCGGACAGACGCCGTACATTTTATTTAGCCGTATCAGACAAAGCACGTTGTGTTTTCTAAAGTTGTTCGTATTTCTACACGCGGCTCTACGAACGACTGGCAATCCCTCTTCACATGTGATTCATTGCCATTAGCAGAAAGGGATCATTAGTTGTTCTTTCAGTCGTGAATGCCTCTACGAGCAGCGTTGTAAAGCAAATCACAGGACAAAAAAATGACCTGAAAACAATCTGGGTGCCATATCTGACCTGGGCGGTGTTTCACTAAATCGTCAGTAAGCAGGTAAGCGTACGGTTCTCGCTCATTCAGCACAAGAACGGATACCAGTCATGCGTAAAAGTCGTTCTTAAAGTCTTTCCTAACTTGGTGAAACACCGTCCTGGAACGCTTGTTAAACGCTGGATAAGTGTGAATGGTATGAAAGTTTGCTGTAAACTCCCATTACTTACTTGTTGTATATCATGATGTCCGGGATCCAAATCTTAGGACTCGGGACTTTGATGTTACTGATGTTGCCGAAGTCTGCTGGATCCCAGGTGAAGTGATAATCACGCCACATCTATGATACATAGAAGTATGGGGAAAATAAATAACACATCAAAGTGATAAGCCAAATGGTATCGCTTCAGTAACAATATGGCATTGTTTTGTAACAATATCCACATCCCATAATTTAAGGCTGACTCACACCTTTGCCTTTTTAGCCTGTGTCTGCCCAGCGTATTTGGAAATTAAAAACGTTCCCTTGATGCACAAAGACGCAGGTCATACGATTGACCGACGCTCGGCGTACGCACCTTGAGTGCGAGCCCAAAGTCAAGCCACCGTCTGATCCGCATATGCTGAGCGTTTTTAATTTCCAAATACGCTGGGCCGACGCAGGCTAAAAACGCAAAGGTGTGAGTCGGTCTTTATATCAAAGCGCAATAGAGTATATCAACATGGTGATTGCGCTATGATAAATTATCTATTCATTGTTGCACGGAGCCATCATCAGCTAAATTTCCATTGGACCAGATTATGAAAACTGCGTTTTCTTTTATGACAGCAAATATATATTAATTGTCATTTTTCTAGTCAAAATTACTATGCGTCATTGGTTAGTTTGTGCGTGGTGGATCTGCGCACCCACTAATAATAACTGCTTATTGCGAAGATTAGATAACACCGTGTTCAGAATTTTGCGTTTGCGAAAGCTATATTTGTAGAGATAATAAATCCCTAAAGCAAATGTCAATCAGAATAAATGGTCGACAGTATAATAGCAGAGATGTCAACCGTACCAGAATATGCATGAGATGTATTTTCAGATGAATTCAAGGCTTTCATTACAAGTGAATGGCTGCATGAGAGTATGACCATTTTTATAATGTTTGCCCCCACTTTTGTTCGACTGTTGCGTTCAGAGAGTATTAACATAGCGATTTGACTTCTCGGTGTGACGTCATTTTTCGCTGACGAGCGCTGATTTTCACGTATTGTGTACAATGGACATTAATTAATCACATCATCGAATTATTCATGAGCTTATGAATTATGCAACGGTGGCCTCGCGAGCCCGGCCAAATGTCCCCGGAAACAGAAGCGAAGCTTTCACTCTTCATGTATAGTATGTTAATACTCTCTGGTTGCGTTATTCACAAGCTGATCTTTACCTCATGTATATTCCGGAACGCTTGGCATCTCTGCAATAGGCGAGCAATTCGTATTTTGGAAAACATATTTATTTTGTATTTTTTTTTGCTAAATAAAAACCTACCTGTTTCATCCAGACCTTTGATGTGAGGACTTGGTTCTTTTCGTCCTGCAAGAGAGAATAAGTTCAATAAATGAGATGAAACAACATTTATTTTTGTAATACAGAAGACTTTCATCCGTTTGGGATGATAAAAAAAAATTGAGTTCCAAGGTTCTACCAACCTTTCGATTTTCCTAGCTAGCTGTCGTCCTCTCCTTGAGACTTTCCCATTTTTGTTTTACTCCCTCTCTCTTTCTGTTGTTCTGTTGAGCACTGGTCCATATTTGGGGGACAGTGCGTATAACCAGTGGGTGACTTCAAGTACGGTGTTGAACGCTGGTGTTGGTGTTTCAGCAAATCCAACACCAGCCTCAACATCAAACTTGAAGTCTGTCGGTGTTTGGGGTAGACCTCGCAAGATTCTGACGTATTTCCGGTCGTTTCTGTATCACTTCTGTAAACTGACCAACGGTGTTTGACCTCGGTTTACGGATCGTTTTGCTCTCTCAACACCAACACCAACACCGAACACCGTACTTGAAGTCACCCATTGTCTCTATTCAACGTAGGTTGGTATAGAAGTATGGAACTTAATACTGACATTTACCGATTAATCAATTGAGAAATAGATTGACAATGCTCATATATAATAATAATAATAATAATAATAATTTATTATAATAATTTATAAGGCGCTTTATACAGGTGTTTCAAAGCGCACAGATGCGAGGGGCTACCTATGGAGGCGCACACACACAAAATATATATATATAGGAATATATACACATGTCCTATCGTGCAATATGGCAAGTATAGCAAGTATATTGCACTCTGTTTTCGCTTTTGTCCTCTTTCTTGGAGCAATAAGCGGATTTGCTTGGTCACATAGGACCCCGGAAGCAACACGATTCACCCCGACTCTTTGTTAATTCACAGTTAACTGTCTCAGAACAACGAGTCGGGGTGAATCGTGTTGCTTCCGGGGTCCTATGTGACCGGGGCTTAAAAACGACCCAATGTACTTTGGCTTCAGCGATCGGTCAAGCGCCATCTGGTGAAAACTTGTGCGGACATCGTCAATTCTGATCTCACAAATTTAAAAGGGAAGAGCACTAAGGTGACCACAGAATCTTAATCTTATTTTCAGTTAATAATTGTGTATGATAGATGCATGTATTTAGAGATATTATTGGTTTTTACAAAAATTGAGTAATATGGAGGACATACTTGGAAAGGGTTTTCCTTGTTTCGAACCAGGCTAACGGTGGTTCAAACGAAAATATGACTAACAAAAATCTTGAATTGACAAAAAGATTTCCTTGAGCACTTTAGTCACGGTATAGTTACCAAAACAGTAGACATTACACTCTTTAAAAAACATCCCCAAATTTTGTTTACAGGGGAAAACGCATGTTTGTGTGAAAAGAATCACACCAGCAAATCTGACTCAATTATTATGTAAAATTTAAAAAGAGCAGAAATTGATGTTCTGTTTTCACGTCTTTTCCTGGTTGAAAAATATGCAAAAGTTGATGAATTCTAAACAATGGCTGTGGACGACGCGTTAGCATTTCACCAGTGTATAAATTAAGTTTTCAAGTTACATTACAAACTGTCATTTTTGTGGGTAAATCAAAGATACAACCGCCGTAGTGTAGTGGTCGTGACTCTCGCCTTTCAACTAGAGGGTCGTAGGTTCGAATCCTACCCAGGGCGTCAATTTCCTTCAGCAAGAAATTCATCCACATTGTGCTGCACTCAACCCAGGTGAGGTGAATGGGTACCTGGCAGGAATATTTATTCTTTGAAATGCCAAGTGCGCCGTGAATGGCTGCCGGGCTGAAGCCAGGGTAATAATAATGTAAAGCGCCTTGAGCACTCAGCAGAGTGGATACGTGCGCTATATAAATTGCATCTATTATTATTATTATTATTAGACTATATGAAAATAAAAAATTGACGTACATGTTGACGCACAGGACTTATCATTTGACGGGCAGATTACGTCACTGGTAAGGCCGACTCACACCTTTGCTTTTTAAGCATGCGTCGGCGCTCCCTGGACGCTCAAATAAGCAGGTGACGTTTGGCGTACGCTCCTCGATTGCGAGCCGAACGTCAGTTCAACACACGACCCGCGTATAGCGTGCGCTCGGGGAGCTGACACAGGCTAAAAACGCAATGGTGTGAGTCGGCATTGAAATATATTATACCCACCACATCGACGATTTGTGAGATGGCAAGACCGAACCAGATGAAGAGAACGTCAGAAGCATTCTTGTTTGGAAGAGCCCATTGGTTGTAGTCAGGCGGGAAGAGATATTCTCGCAGCCTTTCCTCTGACTGGGAAGCACCGCAACCTGTTCAAATAACAACAGAATGAATGGTACATTTTAGGGATGAATTTTAGAAGTTAATGATAATGGTACAGATATTTGCATGAAACAAGATATAAATGATTTCACAAAGATCACAATGCACTGCATGCAAAATCTCTTAAAGATATCCCCTTAAAGGTTTTCATTTTTTCCATTCATGCACACACAAACACATACACACACACACACACACCTATATACACATACAATATACACCCACCTAAACACACACACCTAGATACACATAATATATATGCTCACGCACACACACACACACACACACACACAACATACGTAATTATTGCAAATAACCTTTATGCTTGTGTTTTGTAATATGAATTGAAAATCTGAGGTAGTCCCGCGTAGAATATGATCTATACTCGAATGTTGCCATTATGCATGCATTTTGAGCATCATTATTTTCGATTATCATTATGACCGCTATATTT
The DNA here is from genome assembly GCA_036244855.1 of Temnopleurus reevesii. NCBI lineage: Eukaryota > Metazoa > Echinodermata > Echinoidea > Temnopleuroida > Temnopleuridae > Temnopleurus > Temnopleurus reevesii. The sequence goes on along the minus strand of BQKZ01004563.1, from coordinate 9,971 downwards.
TCCGTACACTCTTCCCAGCATCCGTTAAGCCACCCATACAAACATTCATGTACCGCGAAAAGGCTTAGGCCATAGGGCTTAGACGAAGGTAGAAGAAGACGGTATATATTTTATTGTAGTTCATTCGATGGCGCCACAAAAATGCACCTGCTGCAGAAAGACAAAATCAATCAAATCTCCATTCGTCAATCCTTCTCTCTACGTCGCCATTAAAAGCCCTACAAACTAAAAACCATCCGTACCGTACAATAGAAATTATGCTTGTATGATAGAAAGACTGCGTAAATTATTAAATGTTCTGCAGTTCATGACCATATCTTTCAAACAAGTATTACATCATGTTAGGGATTTCCACAATGTTTTGCTGAAGTATTTGATTTATTATTGTCTATAATTATTCATAATCATTCTTGATTTTAATCGTATTGTTGAATTGAATCAAATCAGTGAATTCAATTTGTTTCAGCCTCAGTGCTGCTATCTTTAATGTATTTTTAAAATCAAATTAACCCTATTCAACTCAATCCAATTCAATTGTGTTTATAGTGTACAGAAAATGTGTATGAACACAGTGATTGTAAGAATGTACAAATCTATGAGGCCAATAATTAACGTAAAAGGACAATCATTACTAAGCCTATTTATAATATTATGTTATTATTTGTCTGTATTCTGTGATGTATTGGTCATCTCTTATTATAGATTCGACATCCAACTATTCCAATCTATTCATCACTACCCAGTACACTTGTACAGTGGCACAATTATGCGTAGACCAACATTCTGATGTTTTTCTAGCCGCTCCATCACGTGTTCTCCCGCCCTGATGTATATCGATTTATTGCATTTCTAAGACGGTCCCCTCCAGTTTCCCGCGTAAATTAATTTTCCTTGCCGGGTTGGGACAACACCCGTCGCGCCTAATGTCGTGAGGTTGCGCTAATTTATTGGACGTTTCCTCTATATATTCATAGAGTTTGTTGGAATATAGAGTATGTTTTAGATGATACTTGTATGTGGAAAATTTATGTGTAGACGAACATTCCGATGATTTTTTTTTCATTGCGGGAGGGGTGTTTTCTTTTGTTTGTTTATTATTTTCCCTCGTAAATTAATTTTCCTGGATGAATGAGGAAGACATCCACTACGTCTAATGTTTTGCCATTTTATTCGGATGTTTCCTCGTGTTCATACTCAAGGGGGATTTACAACATGTACCCCATTATAATGATCCAGGATATTCTTTAATTATTTCAAATTGTAGGTTTGCGTAAGGTAGTAAAATATTCAATTTACATATTAGACATGAAATTTAAGAAAAATAGATATCAATTTGAAATATTTTTGATACACACGTGCGATTTTAAGCCGCGATGTTGTCATAAAATCGACACCAATATTTTTTGTCCTTTCCTCTTTTTCTTCTTCTTCTTCTTCTTCTTTTTCTTCTTCTTCTTCTTCTTCTTCTTCTTCTTTTTTCTTCTTCTTCTTCTTCTTTTTTTTTCTTCTTCTTCTTCTTCTTCTTCGTCTACTGTCCATAGATCTGTAGGGTGATATTGGTCATCGCTGTCGAGCCTCAAGACCCATTTTTCTCTTTCATCAAAATATTTGATTATTCACTGATGAATTAAAAATAAATAATGCAAAAAGACAAAGAGAACATTTCTTAAGAATGCATAACATAGCTAAATGAGTTTACCTATCTCCTTCGCCATCGTATTGTTGTTGTTTCTATTCCGAGCAATCATTATCCCAGTATTAGTCATTACTCTTCGATCATGACTCTTTGATGGCAAGGGGGCTTACAAAGCCATCAAGACCATGTCTTCGTTAATTGAAAAGAATAACATGAGCCCAATGTGGCATTTGTATCGAGTTGTATAGTTTTTCCACGCATATCTGGGTTATGTTCAATAAAGCTGTTCGTAGATCATACTCAAGACTCTACAAATGACTGGTGACCCGTTCTTGCTCTCAATGATACCTCTTGTCGCTGACTGGTGCCTGAGATAGGATTACCAGTCGTTCGTAATACGACACGAATGTGTCATTTTAACGAATGTGGATGAAATGAGTGTTTACATAGACATAGCTTTAAAGACATTGTCACACATTACAGTTGCACAATTTAAAAAATTCTCAAACCAAGCTGTCTGTCCTACCTAAATATATTCAGATAGATGAAAAATCAAAAGAGGATCCAAAAATAAAGAAAATTATTCAAGCACTATCAAGATATCTATGTACATTGAACTAATAAGCGTCAGGATGATGCATTAATTACTGTACAAAGCCTATGGAGGCGACGTTTTAGATTTTCGCTTGTTTCAAGCACTAAACGTTGATTTTAAAGCCCAATATTTTCCCAGTTTAGTTTATATGGACCATCAACTTTCCAGATAACCAATAGGATCTAGCAGTTGAGAATTTTTTAATGAAAACAATGTTAAACAATGGCTTTAAGTTAAGTTTAATTGGTCAATGTAATGTTTATTTAATTCCATTCAAAATTAAATTCAAAATGATATTTATATTTTTCCTTCAACAACAACAATAGAAATCAATGTAAAATGATATACCATCTCTTAAATTTAGTACAGTGATCTGCGTTAGATGTGAACTTCTTTGAAACATTCTTACAGGTGATCTGCTAGAAAAAAATTATATATGTCTATCTTCATTATAGTCTGATGAAGGCTATCAGTATTAGCCGAAACATCACTATACTAACGTTCTACGTTTGCACATCGTGAGACAACTGATCAACTCTCTTCAATTATTCTTCACCACGATGAACCTCTTTCAAACCAGAACATTATGTATTATATTTCAGATTGTGATATGTATCTGGTATCAAATATGAAATAGAATGTTCACTGAGTGAATGGAGTGCAAGTTTCCTTTTAATTACAACGATCTATGGTAGATATGGACTTGTTTGATTTTGTTTGCATGTGATCTGCTTGAAAATATTTTAAATTATATTATAGATTATTTTGTAATATTTCAGAATCAAATAGGAAATAGAATGTTCACTGAGTGAATGGAGTGCAAGTTTCTCTTGAAGTAAGTTCAAGAATCTGCGTTAGAGGTTGGACTTATTTGAACAGGGGCCCGTATCTTTTTGATACATGTTTTTTGCATAGACGTACGATTAAAATTTGTTGTAAGTTTGATTGCATCTTTTATGTTACATGCCCCAAATCGTGCAGGTGATATCCTTGATTATACATATTTCATATATTAGATAATGAAATGCATTTGATATCAAATGCAGGATGGAAATTTCACCGAGTGACTAGTGTATATTGCATCCAATCTTCTCTCTTAACACCACCGTCACTGTTTGTGTTCATTATCAACGTTAATTTAATTTTCTTTAATTCAATTTTCATCTGCCCATGTGCTGTACTCTTGCCTACTAGATTTGTGGTCAATATACATTTGTCAGGGTCGTCGTCAGCTTTTATTAAGGGGGAAGCGGCAAACACAAATAAAGCGGATTTTTTTGCTTTTTAATTCTTACTTATTCCCGTGGGCTAGCACAAAATATCTGAAAAGGTGGAGGTGCAGTCCCTCACTCTCCTACCCCAATACCCCCAGTTGCGCGGTACATTTTTTGGTCCACAGTTAGAATGTGTGTGTCAACCAATGTGTTACTAGACATATTAAAGTGGCTCCTAAATCAAAACGACTTGTTATTAATATAATTTAAGCAGATGATAACACGGATAAATAGTGTTCCGAACTGTTTCACTGCACTAATATAGGCCTATGTGCCATTGAAATTTGCACAAATCACAATAGTGTTATTACGAAAGCAGGCTCCAGTTACATTAAAATATACAAATGAGCATTGAAGTCTGATCTTGAGAAAATGAATAATAATTCTCGTTTATAGAAATGCTTCTGCTAGACGGAGCTATATCTCTTTTGAACTGTCCACCTCTTTAAACATGAAATGTCATAATTACAGCGTGGGTTCATTTTTACCTTTTCACAAAGGCGCCTTTAATTGTTTCTTGCACAATTACCCTCTCCAAGAGGCGCAACTGTGTCATTGCATTAGCAGGTGCGTATTTACATTTTCAATTAAGGGTGCCTCTAAAGCGAAACACTTACTAATGATTGCCACATACTAGAGTTATCTTGTAAGTCAATTGGCATTTTCCATTATGATTGTGGTAACCCGCAATTGTGAAAGCAATATTGGTTGTATTTATTCATGGTGGGTACACACGTTAATGCTGACATATCGTTTTGAGCTACAAGTGCAGGTGAAAGTGCATTCGTGTGCGAAAAAACACACTCAGACATTACAAACAAACAAACACATAAGAACATACGTACACACGTACAATAGATACTTATACAGACAGATTAAAAAACACACAAAGTGTATGTACACATGTGCACACACACAACTAAAGACACACACGCACACACACATAACAAACACACAAAATATATGTACACATATACGCAAACATACAAGCACAACACGCACACACATACATACACATACATGTATATACCTAAATTTACACACTGTACAAGGGCAAAGATCTCTTGATAATGTAAGCCAGGCGAGGATCAAAAGGGACAAAACCATCGGACTCCCATCCACTATCAAATAAGATAGGTCTACATGCATAAATAATCCTATGGAAAAACAGGGCCTGATCCCAACGCCAAAGTAATCTCGGTTGAAACTCTTTTTTTTTTTTGCATTATAGTTTCATATAATTCATTTATGTTTATCTAATGATTTAATTCATTCATTTTCATTTCGCGATGTCTGGACGCTAATTTTTATCTATTGCCCCTTCAAGGAACTAGTTATCAAGCGTGAAATCTCGTGAGTCCAGAAAACAGGTGTAGATCATGTTGTGGGGATTTATCACTCTGTTATCAATTCTTCTGTGAATGAGGGTGCAATAATGGCGAATGAATTTTGATAAATGTGATCATCTATCTTGATAATGTCGTACGTGCCAATCACAAGATTGAGATACACTATTAGCGAGCACTGTACTTAACTGTGCATAATTTCATCTATGTAATCTTCATGAATACAAGAAATATATCGTTAAAAGATAAGTCCGAGTGTCAAATTAGAAAGCCAATTGAAAAATAAGGAATGTTTGCCAATAAATCTAAATTGTATATTGTAATCAAAAGAAAATAACTGCCATTTGCAATATAATTTAAAAGAATGTTTAACCCAGTTGACTGCAGATACTCCGGATTGCTATTACGATGATGACGGTCTCCTGCGTTCCCTTACTTTATCTAAATTAAGTTGATACCTTGTTTCTCTTTTTTTAATATTACTATTCTATGTATGTTAAGATATACTATTTGTTTATATTATGTATTTATGTTAAATGTTTGTATTGTGAATCATTCATTTGAACGCAGAAACAAAATGAAATCAAATCGAATCAAATATCTCCAATTAGCACAGGACATTTTAGTGTCACTTGGATTTGAAAAAAAAGTTGCATGTTTTCGGCCTATTCAAAACAAACATTATTACTATAATAGAATATCTTAATACATTAATAGAATATAAATCATCTGATGTCTTTTGTTCATTTATGGAGCATCTACTGTTATGAGCAAGTTCTATATTATCCTTTTAGGTCAGTACAGTGGATGATTTTCTATGTTGTGTCAGGATTTAAAAAAAAATATGCATCTAACGTAATCCGTCTTTTTTCGAATAATGAAATCACAAGAACAGCAGTCAATGCAAATATGAATGCACTATGTGAGCTACATTTTCAGTGCCCCCCTAAAAGAGCAGTCACACCTGCAGACTGATCCCATCCTGCTCCCAATCAGAATTATCTTAAATCCTAACTATGGGGGTGTTGTTCAAAAGATGCAATTGATTGCAAGTTGCAGTTGACCTGAACGCGCCAATCAAAATCATTGTTTCATGCGCGTCTTGTTAAATGTGCATACCGCGCGGGAATGAAAATGCGCGTTTCAATTTGCAAAGTTGCAGTTGATTTGCAGTTGATTTTGAGCAACACCCCATATGAATCATAAATTAATGCGCTATTAAATCGTTGACTTCGCAAGAAAAATGGCATTCACGCATAGGATTTCAATCAAAATAAAACAGCAATAATCACAATTTTGTGGTTTCGGTTTTAGAGCAGGATGGGAACAAACCTTTGGTACGGTGTGACTGCCCTATTAAACTCTACGCCATGACCCAAGAGCCATTCGCGACAGTGAATTCTTCAACCGAGATAGGACGAATTTGGTGATTTACGACATGGAGTGCACGGGCGTCAATATATACACNCTACACTATTAGCGAGCACTGTACTTAACTGTGCATAATTTCATGTATGTAATATTCATGAATAAAAGAAGTCAAGATAGTGTCAAATTTGAAAATTGAAGAAAAAAAAGAACAAATGTTTGCCAATAACTTTAAATTGTGTGTTGCAAACAACAAACACTTTGTAATTTGGAAGAAAATAGATGTTATTTTCAATTGAATTAAATCAAATGTTTAAACCAGTTGACTTTAGATACTAATAATTCTGGGTTGCTTTAAGATTGTACTGATACGAGATGTTTTGATCTCTGCAATAAGGACAAGCAACATTTTGTGGGACTTGAATATGTAAAAAATAGTCGCCTATTTTGGGCCTATTCAAACTATTTTTTATTGCTTTTTTCACTTTAATAGAATATCCTAATGAAATATAATTCATCAGATAACTTTTATCCATTTATTGAGCATCTACTGTCATGAACAAGTTCTACATTATCCTTCAGTCAGTAAAACAGATGATTTGATATGTTGTGTGAAAATTAAAAAAAAACAGGTGCATCAAACAAAATTTGTCGTTTTCATAAAAAAATGCATCTACAGCAAAAATATCACAAGAAATCCAGTTAATGCAAATATAAATGCACTATGTGTTCTACATTTTCACTGCCTCCTTAAAAGAACAAGATTACCTGCATACTGATCCCACCCTGCTCCCATACTGAGTTATCTTAAAATATAACTATACACTATATAATGCTCTATTTAATCGTTGCCTTCGCTAGATAACGATCAAGAAAAATGGCATTCACGCATGAGATTTCAAACGGAAATAAGTAATAATCAAACTTTTGTTGATGCGGTTTGATAGCAGGATGAGAACAATCCTTTGGTGTTTTGTGACTGCCCTATTACACTCTACGCCATGACCTAAGATATATTCACGACAGTGCATTCTTCAATCGAGATAGGACGAATTGGTGATTTACGACGAGGAGTGCACGGGCGTCAATATATACACATGGAATGAACATAAATAATGCGCAAGTTCATCCAAGATGCTTTCGTTCATTGTACAAGGGAGAGAGAATATCCTCCATTCGTATAGTGTGGAGTTATGCAGAAACCCTGGCTGAACATAATCTTGCCGTGTATGGGTCTCGCACTCATGGCGCTGCTGTTTGGAACCTATGAGAGAGCTTATGCTACACTGACATTTAAAAACAAAATCGTGTGGCAAGAAATCGTTAACGAAATTTTTGCCCTTCCAAAAACTGTGATGAAAAAAAAAAATGTGTTGCTCCCAAAAACCTTGATAAACAAAATTTGTTGATGTTTACAGGTTTTCCTCTCGCAAATCATGGCGATGTGTTTGGAACCAACAAGAGAGCTCATGCTACACTGACATTTTGATTTTGTTCTTGTGGCAAGAAATCGTCACGAAAGAAAGATGAAATTTTTCCTGGGGTCTTATTTTCGCGAAATTTGCGACCCTGAATTTGCTATAATTCTTACTCATTAGAATGCCCATAGACTGGTGGACAAAAACCTGTTGGAAATTCAGTAAAATCGTTAAAATTGTTGGCTTATACTCGTGGCCCTCCAAAGAAATTTGATGAAACAAAATTTGTTGCATGTCTGAGAAAATAAATGTACTAACTCTTGGGTCTATGGAGGACAAAATTCTAAATATTGTATATCTGTTTAGGTTTCTCGCAATATGTACCGAGTCGCTTTTCTCATCATTCTTCAATATATATTTTTTCTCTCCCGCACATTTATTTATTCTATACATACTTATAAACACACACACGTAGATCATTCTAGCTCTCATCACACTTTCTCGACCTAGCTAATCGTTGCATACAACCATACACATATTTTTATACATACACACAAACACACACCTACACCCACACAAACACATACACAAACACCCACACCTACACCCATACAAACACATACACACAAATACACCTACACATACCTACAAACACGCACACACACACACACACACACACACACACACACCTATACACACTCAGCTCCCCAAGCATACACACTCACAGCTATTTTCCTGGGTTTTATCACACTTTCTTGACCACGCTCACTAGCGCATACAACAAGGCAGTCTTTCTACCGTAGATATGAACCCATTTTAACGAAAGTAACAAATCTTTATTTTTAAATTAAACTGAGGATGATATTTTTATCAAAGGCATTGCACAACATTGCTTTCGTTTGAAAACAATGTCAACTGCCAGATTCTGAATGCTCTATTAATGGTTTAGGATGTTCATGAATTAAGCTGTGACAATTTTAGGTTTCAAATTTAATGTTTGATGCTCCGTACTAAAATTGAAAATAATGACCTATATAGGCACACTTTGCAAGAATATAATGCGTCCGTGGTACACTTTATTCAATTTCCATAGATATCTTGATTGTGGCTGAGTAATTTCCTTCTTTTTTATATTCTTTCATTTTTTTTTCTCATAAATCTGATTTTGATGGGCGACAATGTCTTTAAGATTAACAGGTGTTAATACTAATACATAAAAGATTGCTCTTATCAGATCAATGAATATCTTATTACAGTTCTATACACATCTACTACCACCAATAGACCTCCTACCGTTTAGAGAGGTGTCAAACCGTAATGAAGAAATAGATTATGTATGCAGTGAAATGCTAACGTTTCTCTCACGCTGCACCGCGAGTAATAAATCATCCCGGGCCACTAGTCTCCATTGCTGCGAGAGTGATACCCTGGTTTGGGTATGATGCCCAGTAAAATGAAATACCTACACACATATTTTGCTATTGTGTGCAATTTGCAGTTGTTCTGATATCATTTTCGTATCTAAATATGAAATTATGGGATTTTCTGGGAATTCCTGATGTAAAAAGGCGTAATGAGAGGTGTCTAACCGTACTGAAGAAATATATTATGTATGCAGTGAAATGCTAACGTTTCTCTCACGCTGTACCGCGGGTAATAAATCAACCCGTGCCGTACGGGTCTCCATTTCAGTTAAAGCAATACTCTGGATTGGGTATGATGCGCAGTAGAATTAAATACACACATATTTTGCAATCGTGTGCAATTTGCATTTGTGTTAATATCATTTTCGAATCTAAATATGAAATTATAGGATTTTCTGGGAATTCCTGATGCAAAAAGGCGTAATGAGAGGTGTCAAACCGTAATGAAGAAATAGATTATATATGCAGTGAAATGCTAACGTTTCTCTCACGCTCACCGCGGGTAATAAATCAACTCGGACCACAGTTCTCCATTGCAGTTAAAGCAATACACTGGTTTGGGTATATGATGCGCAGTAGAATTAAATTCACACATATCTGGCAATCGTGTGCAATTTGCAGTTGTTCTGATATCATTTTCGAATCTAAATATGAAATTATAGAATTTTCTGTGAATTCCTGGTTTAAAAAAGCTTAATGAGAGGTGTCAAACCGTAATGTAGAAATATGCAGTGAAATGCTAGCGTTTCTCTCACGCTCTTCGCGTTTAATAAATCAACCCAGCTCTCCGTTGCAACGAAAGCGATACCCTGCATTGGGCCTGTACCATATAACAAGTTTGCAATTAATCGCAAACTTTTGTACACGATTTCCAATAGACTTGCGATTGATATCAATCTTACGATCAATT